>JAMKCH010039871.1:0-12558 GCA_023653785.1 Ophioderma brevispina
CTTTCCATGCAAAACCAAACACCCACCGGGGTATAGGTAAGGTACAGCAGGGTAATCCTAAAGTGACCCCCCTTCGGAAGAGAAGTACCAACACGCCAAGTACGACGCAGGAATATTACAGACACTTGATTTTGCCTATCCTATCAATAGATAGCTGTGGTCCTCCTCTTTCCATTATATCAAAGTGAGTACCAAAATGCCAAGCATTACGTCATAATGACGTCATAAGTTTGCATGTCAATAGAACTGTCAATTTCAATAGACACACACAGTGTAGAATGGGGGAATTTAATGTTTCACCAAAAGTTAGGAATATCCGATTACCATGCGTTTGTTTTTGTGTTTTTGTTTTTTTTCTCTACATGATGGGAAGTATCGATCTTTATTATATGCACGGAACATTTAAAAGTTAAAAAATGTTTTTGAGCCACTAAAATTGCAAAATATCAATTTTCCACCACATATCCAGTGTTTTCATACTTTCCTTATGACGTCATTGTGACGGCATAATGGGAACGTTGGCACTTTGATAACAATGGATAGAAGCAACTCTAAGCTAACCTGTTGCATAAAATTTATAGGAATCCGGTGTTCATTAAGGAATAATTACACAATTTCTCTAGGACTGGTTTTGTAGGTTTATGTAATCTTTCTGAGAGTCAAATGTATCCGCTAGCCTTATATCTATTGGAAAATGACCTTAGCTTTATTTTAAAGCACCATGCAGTACTGTACAGATCGGGAAGCAATAATACTTTTAATACTCATATATATTCATAATTGTACGTAGGTATAAGCATAATGAATGGGGCTACGATTGCACCACTTTGACACACCAAATTAGCAAGCAGAAACTTCACAAGCCGTTGACACTTAGGTACATGAAGTCTTCTGTATTGGTGCGTAAGGGGGGTCCAAATGGACACCCTCTAAAAACCACTCTGCCGTTGGAATGTTTTACTACAATTCTGGTCATTGATGGGGTACACTAACACGACCACATAACGGGAATAAAAATTAAAATCGGTTGTACAGATTCAAAAAGGCGGTCCAAAAACCGTTTTTTTTTAATGACGCGCAGCAATATCTCCCGCCCAAATATTAAAAATCACTTTCCCGACGGACTTTTGGCTCGTAATAGAAGGACATCCATACAATTAGGCTGCTGATATAAAAGGTTACTCCAGTAACTATAAGTGGCAATATAATTTCTATATCACATTGGGATTCATTTTGAAAAATTCACATATGATGTAACTGTTAATAAGTAACTCTGGTAACAACCAAGACCGCCAATAATAGTATTATGTTTACTTTTGATTTGAAGTACGGCACTCGACACCACTGATATTGGGCTAAGATACCGGAAGGCAGGCGATATTGCAGTCAACCGTAGTCAGTCAGACACACTGTCGAGATGTTTCGTTTACTCTCCAACCTCACATTATATATTGTCATAATCCTTCAGAAACTAATGTGGCTATCAATGACACATCACAGATATGTAATATATTGCCCTGCCCACACACACACATTGCCATTTACTTTCTTATGTAGTATTTAAATTAATGTGTTTAGGTGGTGTTAGGCTATCAGCTGAAATTTGAAAGAGCCTTATTTTTCATTTTCATTGCACCCCCCTGCCGACACAGGTTTTTTGGTACCATTTTGAAGCTGTAACCATGTAGATTTAGAATCTGCTTGTTTCCAAGCATAAAAAGTGTCCCAAAGGGGAGGAAACAGCACTTTTTTACCATTTCATAGACTTTTTTCAATGAAAATACCCCAAAATCAAGTTTTTAACATAAAATCGTCAATTTACAACACAGAAATATGAATGTGGTGTCAAATGAAAGCAAATTGTGCTATCAAACTAAATATGTACAGCAAATATGCCTATAGTCTATAATTTTCTTAATTTTGACCAAAAATGCCAATTTTTTGACATTTTTAGGGCAAATTTTACATTATTATTTTATTTATAATTTCGTACATTCAAATGCTGACATAGATTTTATGACGTCATATTGAAGCTCTGACGCAGTAAATTTGGAATCCACTTGTGCCTGGGCACAAAAAATGTCCAAAAGTAGTGTAAAAAACTTTTTACCATTTCATAGATTTTTTCAAAGAAAATACCCCAAAATCATTTTTTGAGCATAAAACAAGTATTTCTCAACATCGAGACTTGATTCTGGTGTCAAATGAAAGCAAATTACATGGGTAAGCCAAATATGTGCTAAGACACTGCCAATTTTTTTTTTAAATTTTGGTGTTTTGGCCAAAAATGTCAAAATTTTGCCAAAAAAAACATATTTTGACATTTTTAGGGGAAATTTTGCATTATTATTATTGTATTTCTAATGTCGCACATTCAAATGTTAACAGTTTTTTTGATATCATATTAAAGCTCTGACACAGTAAAGTTTGAATCCGCTTGCACATGGGCACAAAAGATGTCCAAAAGTAGTGTAAAATAAACTTTTTAGCCATTTAATGGATTTTTTGAAAGAAAATACCCCAAAATCAATTTTTGAGCATAAAACAATTATTTCTCGACATAGAGACTTGATGCCTAAACCACATGTGTGCTAAACATATGCCGATTTTGTTAAATTTTGGTGTTTTGGCCAAAAATGTCAAAATTTTGCCCCAAAAACCCAATATTTTGACATTTTTAGGGGAAATTTATTTTTTTAATGTCGCACATTCAAATGTTAACACAGATTTTTTTATGTTATATTAAAGCTATGACACAGTAAATTTGGATCCGCTTGCGCCTGGGCACAAAAGATGTCCAAAAGTAGTGTAAATTTTTTTTTTGTCATTTAATAAATCTTTTCAAAGAAAATACCCCAAAATCAATTTTTGAGCATAAAACAAGCATTTCTCAACATAGAAACATGATTCTGGTGTCAAACGAAAGCAAATTACATGCCTAAACCAAACGTGTGCTAAGCATGTGCTGATTTTCTTTAACTTCTGGTGTTTTGGCATAAAATATCAAAATTATGCCCTAAAACCTGTATGTTTTTTGACATTTTACAAGATTATTGTATTTATAATTTTGCACATTCAAATGCTGACATAGATTTTATGACGTCATATTTTTTTTTCAAAAAAATACCCCAAAATCAATTTTAGAGCATAAAACAAGCATTTCGTAACATAAACACATGATTCTGGTGTCAAATGAAAGCAGACTGCATTGCTAAACCAAATATAAGCTAAACATGTGCCGATTCTCCCTAGCTTTTGATGTTTTGGTCAATATTTTGTCCAAAATGTCCATTTTTTGACATTTTTAGGGGACAAGATCATTATTGTATTTCGAATTTGGCACATTCAAATGCAACACAGATTTTAAGATATCATATTAAAGCTCTATCACAACAAGAAATCTGGAAACCATTTGTTGCTAGCCACAAAAGATACCCAAAAGTAGTGAAAAGAAACTTTTTTGCCATTTCATAGATTTTGAACACAAGTATTTCACAACATAGAAACATGATTTTGTTGGGGCCTGAAAACTGATTGTTAGGTGAAGTAGGGTCTTCCAAACTGAATTTTTAAACCATTTTTATGTAATTGGAAATTGAATTTTGGGCAAAATTAGAGGTTTTGGAGCTGAACTGGCAAAATGTTTTACAAGTTTTAGCAAAGAACTGGCAAAATTTCCCAAAATGTTAAGCCGTGGAGCTAAAAATTGTGAGTTTTGTGGTAAAGTAGGTATCTTAAGAACTGAAGCACACTTGAACTGGGGTCTAATGAACTGCAGAAGGGGCCCAAATGGGAGGGGGGCCTTATCTGCTACACATCACATACCGGTGAAAGCACTCAAAGACATTTCCCTGTGCCTGGACCAGCAGCCTTGCCTTTTAAAGCAATAACAGCACATTTTTAAAGGGCGCTCCCACTTTTCAAAATTTGATATTTTTGCACAGTTATGTTGGTAGTTGTCTAGGAAACTACACCTGCGAACGAGAATGCTAAAAAATGCATATTTATCATAAAATAAGCGATTTTGTAATTAGAATTGGAATCCCAGATTGTACTTAAAGGCAGAGCTGGAAATTCTAAGGTTATGTCCGTCCATGATGAAATAGTGCCACCTCAAGAAAATGACCTCTAACTTGTACTTTCCTGAACCAATAAAACAACCAATGGATGAGCGCAGAAACGTACATGGTGCTATTTTCCGGCTATTCCATATTGTAAAGCCATTTCCAGCAGCCGTTGAATTATTATCGGAGATCTCCGATATTAATTATTCTAATTACAAACTCTCTTCGTTTGCGACACATAAATATCTTCGAGCTTAATCATTTACAGGTATAGTTTACTAGCCAACTGTGTTAATGCAACTGTGTAAAAATCTCAAAATTTTTGAAAAATTGTGAAGTAAAATATTGTTTTGTTTGGATTGTGGAAGTTTTACATGCTCATATTCCCCAGTTACACCCAAAAGTAAACATTCTCGACACAATCCAATTTTCATATATACAGGATTGCCACTATCAGCGATTTCTTCAAAATGTAAACAAACCGCACCCCCTATTTCTTCCAAATTTATTTTTTGCACTGTTGTAATGGAAATGGTTGAAGTATGAAGACCCCCTGTAAGTGGCTAAGCCGTATTTCAAGAAATTACAATTTTTATGCATTTGTTTACTAATAAAAGTCGGGATCCGACTTGAGTCGTAAATGGTATCTTCAAGACCGCTTTAAACGCATTAGTGTCTGTGTTGATCTAACACTAGCAATTTAGACACAAAATTTGCATCATGAGTTTGGAAAAAATTATGGTAGTAGTCAGCACTCAAGTAGTCAGTTTTGCACTCTGTCCACAGATTCACATTAAAATGGACATCATTCATAGAAGCAAATCAATGTCCTGAAGGAAACTGATGGGCTCTAATTGAGTGCAGATGAACACCACAGGAAAATTCTGCAAGTAAAACTTGTAAGATCCCACTGGCTAGGAGCAATATGCAAATGAACTACTCATTAAGATGCACAAATAATGATTACTCGCAGTGCATTGCTATTAGTTACATGCACCACTACCCACATACCAAGATTCGTCAAATTGGGGTCTGGTAGAAGTTAACCTTTGTAAGGGTATTTATAAGTATCCTTGTTTGGAAAGTAAAATAGAGATTTTACACAGTATTATTGGGCAATAAGAGCAGGAAACATAAAAGTTTGTCACAGGTCTTTATGTAATAACAGCGGAAAGGTCTAAAATACACAAATATAACCTTTGACCTTTGGCACATGACCTGTTTGTCACAATCAAGTCGCAGTATAACTACAGTCCTGTGGTGCAAGTGCATCAAGATGGGTCACTGGTCTGATGGTTAGAAACGGAAATAGACGGACAGGAGCCGATGACCCCACCGAAGATGTTTGATATGATACAATCCCCCCTTCTGCGAAGCACCGTGCGTGCCTGGGGTGGGGGGGAACTCTCTACTAAAGTACAGGGGGATAAAAAAATGACCCTTTCCCAAACTATGGGTCATGAGTCCTGATAAAATGTGTCTCCGTACCACAAATTGCAAGGCTTTTCAATTGGTGGCCTATGATCAGAAAAAAAACTTAATCTCTTGATTTGCCTGCTAAAAATATTAAATTTGCACAGCTATTACCCTTCTGGTTACAAATTAGAGGTCTTTTACTAAAGTTTGTCCTTTTTTGATTAAGTGATCCCTTTATATTTTCCACTTGAGAGAAGTGGTTGCTATTGAAATAGGCCTGTAAATGTAGGGTTATATCACACTTACTGTAATTGGGCTTAAGGATTTGAATGAATCGTAGGGATATTCATTGGGCTGTAGGCATGAAAATACCCCCTTGAGGACACTGACATAGGGGAGTAATAGGTGTGTTGCAGCCCTTAAAGGTGCAACGAGAGATTTTTGAAGCACCAAATATTAACGTCATAATATAATTTCATATAGACACCCAATAGATTTCTTACCTTGTATTTGGCTACAGAAAATGTATTGAAAGAGTGAAAAAAGGTGATTTTGATTTGCTTAAATTTCAATATAAAACATAGGCTGAATTTCGTATTTGCTCCTATACGAAATTATATTTTACAATTTGTGTACCAAAGAACCTTTTTCACTTATCCTTTCAGATGGTGTTTTTTTTTTGTTTTGATGGAATCTTTACATCAGGGCAAAAATCAGTACTTTCAATTTTTTATAGACACCTTATAGTGTGGAATCTCTCGTTGCACCTTTAAGCACCCACTTTTGTGCCCCGGGGGTCTTGATTTTGGTCGGGTACCCATACTCGTCAAAAAAGCGAGGACCGCTGCAATGCGGGACTAGGGGTATCAAATCACAATAATCAATCCCCTGGTCTTTGTCCCCCCACAGTTCGTAAGACAAGACCCCCCATTAAAGCATTTATTTTCGAGGATCTCTTTTTTGTGTAAACTTTTGTTTCGGCTTGGAAATTGGGAACATAGATCCCTACATAAAAGAGTTATACCCCCACTCGAAAATGCTCAAGCTCCTTCATTTAACTGGATTTAGAGTCCCTCCATGTACATAGCTGCCCCTTTCTTATAAAGCAAGGTTTGCTGCTGTATGGCAGCCTTTTGGTTGCAATATATCAAGAATACTATTGCACAGATTTTTCGTCAAGATTTTTAACATATCCAATTTTTTCAATGAAAGTCTTGGGTTGGCCTGCCAAGCCTGGTTTCTTGATTGATATTTATATAATTTGGATGGCTTGAGGTTGGTACCATAAAAGGACCACGAGTCCAATCACTAATAGCCTGTCCCCAGAACCCCTGGCGCAAATTTTACCGGAAGTGGTCGAATTTTTGGTATCTGGGGAAAGAAAGCTACTATTTCTCATTTATCCTGTGAAGTCATATGATTAAAGGATTTTGGTTTGGAAGTTTGATGTGCGAAAATGTGTCCCCTTTTGGTCGACACATCTTTAGAGTACACTATGGGCTTATAAAATCACATTTTTAGCTCTCACATCAAACGGATTAAATATTGGTTGCGAAACTTTACAGATGGGGTTTTGCAGTGAAGGCCTTTCTATCAAGATGAAAATGTTATACTAAAATTGGGTCATTCCCTTTAACAAAATAAGCACCACCGAAGCATGGTCCGTCTGCCTCGGGTTGCAAATTGGGGAAAATGTTCAAATGGGGTCACAGTAGGTCACGAATTGTTAGACACTACCCAAGGACCGATTCATCCAAGTGTCATGAAAATCGTCAACAATCAGTTTTCATACCCATAAGGGGGGTGGAGCACGGGGGAGCAGCTGCACCCCTTTTGTGGAATCTTCCCCCCCCCCCTTAAAAATAATGAATTTCTGCACACATGCTAAGTTTATAGTGAAAACAACATAGACATATACTATACTAACAAATTTAACATATGCTTGCCCCTCCCCGGCTCCCCCCCTGAAATATGTGGGGCCCCTTTCCCCCTCTGAAAAAAAATCTGTTTATGCCACGGATCGCAGCATGCACGCAAGATGCAATGTGATACATCTGACCATTTGGGGCTAAATGACCTCTAGAGGCGTTCGAGCCCCGTGAGATTCGGCTATCTTGTAATTTCCCGGGACAAGAAAATAACGCGTTTAGTTGTCCCGATTACCCATGCGATATTTGGGAAGCTGGTCCGGGCTGCGATGGTTATCTCGATTATGTTTGCTGATAAGGAAATCGCTGATCCTGATCTGCTGCATCCCTTGAATGATGCTATGTCATGGTTTAGGGCAGGTCCTTATGCAGGATTTATTTTTAGAGGGGGTGCGGGACTTCGAAAAAGTGACCGTTTTTGGTAACAGTGGACCTTTTTTGGATAAAGCGTATCTAGCCCCCTCAAATGTCCATATTTTGACCTTTTCAACATCTCATCACAAAAAATGGCCATTTTGGTCAAATTTTCTCTTAATGTTTGGAGCGCTTTTATGCAAAAAAGCAACAAAATTGGCTTTTTCCCCTTTTATGGAATTTGGGGTTGTGTGACCACACCCCCCCCCCTGCGTACGGGCCTGGTTAATGGTTTATGGTTGGGCCACAGTATCAGTGGCCATTGTGAAAGCGTTTAGAGGCCAAATAGCATAAGGCCATATAAATCTCTGCTATTATTATTAGTATGACCTTGACCCCATTGTGCAAGGGTAAGCTGTGGGGCACTACCAAGACCATTTAGCAAGGCATGAAAATGTGTGCATATTGTTAAAGTGGGCAATTCTTTTAGGTTAATATCTTTCAAATGTGCCAGTGTCTCTTTATTAAAAAAAAAAATAGAAAGTGTTATCAATTTATGACATTGTGTAATGCTCAAAACCTCAAAAAAATATCTGCTATAAAACAGAATCGACAATTCCAAGTTCTTAAAAATTCTTGAATCTTGACAACGCAAAGGTTTTCAATTATATTGATTCTGAATTCGTTTGTGGTGATTTGCTTGATTTGTGGTGGGGATGAAAATGATGGTGGAGTACATAAAATAAGGCGAACTTGAGTGTATTTACATGGATCTCATGTGCCGCTTCGAAACTTGCATTGATTTGTCTATTTTGATGCATCCACTCAATTACAGGTGTTTAAAATAAATCCCAAAGATTGTGATTAGGGCCAATCCCATTTTTAGATTTAAAATCACAATCGTTTGGGATTTATGTTAAATCTTGTCATTTAGAGTGTAGGGCCTACAATTTGGGTGATATTTTGAAACTGGTCTGTTGTAGGTCCTTCTCTCCTATGTCCACGGGGCTAATTCCATGTCAACTCTCAAGATGCCATAGGCAACGATGTCATGGATTTTTTCTTTTTTGTGTGGTGCCTGATATTGAGAAACTGAAAAGGAAAATCCCTGCAATTTGAGCTTCAATAACGCTTTTCGTTCTCCCGCGGTCCATTCAGAAAGACAAATAGTGTGTGATGCAAAAGTTTAATCTTGAGAGGGCCATAAACTTGTACTGGCCCCCCCTCCCACACACACACCACACACACACAACGGGAAAATCACTAGCCGTGTATTTTTGGTGTTAAATTTAAAAAAAAAATCTGGCATCAAAAAAGTTACGTTGAAAGGTGTGGGGGAGGTGGGTTGCATCTGGACCAAGTTGGGGGGTCAGAACCCAAAAGTAAACAATATTTTTAATGTCCAGCACCCAACAGGACGTTGACCAGTACAACAATAAGCAAAAATGATAAGTGAGTTTAGCCCATTGAAAATCCTAATTTTGCATTTTGACATGTATTGACCCCCTTAAAATCAATGCTGACAGTCGACCATCATCCTCGACTTCAAAGATGAATGAAGATACTGGTATAGGGCCTCCATTTTTTTCTGAGTAACTGTTAAAAAGAGGTGGTTTCTCCATTTTCTTTGAGAGGGGTTTCTCACGGGAAAAGTACTTTGTTTACTATAAAAGAGAGCAAGGGGAATCCCCTAGTTTGTTTTTTTTCGGGGTGCACCGTTTGGGAAGTGGGGAATTCCCCAGGGAGCTAAACTTAGAAACTTGTTTATGCTTTTGAGATCGGAACAGATCGGGGAATTTCCCCACAAAGTTATAAGTGGAAAGTGATGTGATTCAGGTTAGTTTAAGCATGATGCTGTTGGTAATGTCTATTTTTAGACTGGGAACTTTGTGAAGTCGTAATATATTTGAGATTGTTGAGTTAAGTCTCGCCGTCAGCCGTTTTGCAATCAGCTATCCAGTATGGTTTATAGCTAGTTTTATCTACAATATTTGTAGATTTATGCTCCACACAGTGCCAGTATTTTATTATATGTTCAATTCCATGTGAGCAGAGTGCTGTATTCTTCTACTGTCGTCCTTTGAAGCCGAAAGTGCTGGGAATCAAATAGGATTCCAAATTGGGACAGATAGAAATCGTGGTGTTATCTGGACTTATATACTGTGGAATATTGTTGTCGAGGACTTATGTAACCTTGTCCTCTTGAACTGCTGGACAAATTAACTTCAGTACTGAGAAGATATCTAATGGAATTATTACCTGAGGATTTATAAGCGTGACTTTGCATGCTTTCATTTTTGAAGTCTTCCTGTGAGGACTTATCATCGTTGAACCTGCAACAGCTAACTTGTGGAGATTAGTGGACATTCGTGTTTACAATTTAAGTATAATCTTTAAATCTTTTGTGTGTCAGTTATGTAATGTGTGTTTTGGCATACCAACTTCTTGACCAATTACAAATCATTAAATCTGTTATCTTGTATAAAATTCAGATCACTTGTCACAAGGCTCATTTATTTGTGTTTGAAAAGGTATTTCGACCTTAGGCGTCCACGAGATCATAACAACATCATTAAAGAACTATTCCGGAAAGAACCAGCTTGGTGTCTTTACGTCTTCACTGTTTTTAGCACAAAGACACCTTTTTGTTGATATCCCCATAGAATGTAGTACACTGTGCATGTACAATGACCTCTGGGTCACATATCAACTTTTGTGTGTGGTAATCTTTAGTATTTTATTGTGAAAAAATTAAGAAATGGCGTGTAAAAAAGTAAAATTACCATTTTCCAATGAGCTGTCCCTCACAAATTACTTCTTCTAATGTGCTCATAATTGAAAGTTCTACTATGTGACTCGCGATTGACAATAAAAAATCTTTGACTTTTGATCCCGATGCACAAAGTTGCATATTTAGGCCTCATAACTCTAAAAGGAAACAAGCTGCGACTTGTTGATGCCAGATTTGAATTCCTCACCAAATATAGTACCCTAGATAATGATTTTTCATGTTGGTGGGGGTCTCCATTACTTATCTGTGAGCTTCCTACCATTGTCCTTTCACACTGTACAGCACTTTCATATTGCCAATTCCAAGCTTCAAAGTGGGAAAACGAAATGGATTAAATTTTCATATCTCATCCATGTCTATACTCGATTCGTGTTGATATTTTCGCCCCCTGGAGTTTTGGACCTATGCAGAAGTCGGAGAGGGCTCTACCGGAAAAATGAAAAATTCAAATGCCATGCCACACCGAATTATCTTGGAGGACACTCCCGTCATTTAACTCACTCACCTGCCACAATACAAGTTCATTCATGCATGGAAATGCACTATAAGTGTATTTGAGTCCTTAACATTGCTCAAATAACATGATTAACAGAGTCCCTGCGCCTCATTGAATTCACCTCGCAAGAATGGTATACGGGGTCACATATCCGATGAGTCGAGTATCCACCACACTACAAGTGAAACAAATCCCTGACCGTGTTTGCAATCACTTACCTCTACACAATGGATAGCGGGCTGCGCACAGTGAATGGTTTTCCGATGAAACATCAGGAAGTTTACTTTTTTGCTGCAATATGGTTGGGAAACAAGCATACACCTGCTGGTGCACAGATTCCACCCGATTTTCTATTGTTATACAAATTCCTTTAACTTTGACAAGGTGTATGCATTGTTTCCCGCCATATTGCCAAGGCTAAAAGCAAGTTTACTTCCTGTTTTGTTTCACTCGCGACTCAGACCCCATCCATGTGGAGAGGTCATGGTTGCAAGTGTTCACATCTCGAACACTGACGTGGAATGGCCCCATGTTTAAACCGAGACAAAGAAACTCTTCAATCTTCTACAACATCAGCAGGTTAATCAATGCCAGGTTGCTACATCCATAGAAATGCACACACTGGTAACTTACAAATGCACACACTGGTAACATCCACTTAAATGACCAACACTGGGAACTAAGATTTTCATGGTGCATTTAGCCGGCCCATATCAAATCAACTATGAAGGGTTTAATTCTGGGTTTATTTAATAGCTCCTATAGATTTTGAACCGTGGACCCTTAGTTCCAAAGGCAAGGTCTCCAACCACAAAATCATGCCACCATACATCCTTGGCACTTATTTGCCTTAGCAATGTACATGTAGTTTGCTTTAATTTGATTCCAAAGCTACATTCTGTGTTGTGAAAAGCTTGAGTTTTGGGGCATTTTCTTTGAAACAAAATGCTGTACATGAATTGAAAAAAAATGTTCTTTTACACTACTTTTGGATGTCTTTTGTGCTTGGATGTAAGCAGATTTCATATTTTCTGTGCCAGACCTTTGATATAATGTGATAAAACATGTGTCAGCATTTGCAAAAGAAATCATAAATACAATAATGATGAAATCTTTTCCCAAAGAATTGTCCAACAATTGTCCAATTTTTGGCAAAATTGTGAAATTTTGATCCAAACACCAAAATTAGCACAAATTTGGTTTAGCAAAGTAATTTGTTTGCGTTAGACCAAAAAAATAATGTTTCTATGTTGTGAAATGCTTGTGTTCAAAATCTATGAAATGGCAAAAACTTTCTTTACACTACTTTTGGGCATCTTTTGTGCCGAGCAACAAATGCTTTCCAAATTTCTTGTTGTAACAGAGCTTTAATATGATATCTTAAAATCTGTGTTGCATTTGAATGCGCCAAATTCGAAATACAATAGCAATCTTGTTCCCTCAAAATGTCAAAAAGTTGACATTTTGGACAAACGTTGGCCAAAACATCAAAAGCTAGGAAGAATCGAC
>JAMKCH010039872.1:0-19379 GCA_023653785.1 Ophioderma brevispina
CTGGAACCAGATAAGAAAATTGAAGAAGATAACCCGGTTCTGGAGCATACGACGGCTGGTCTATTGGGTAGATTGGTAAGCTGACAGAGAACAACAGCTGAACTTGAAGAACGTGCGACACCCGACGTTTATAGGCGAGGAACGGATGATGTTTTCGTGTCCGGGGAACAAAGGCGACGGCCCGAAGAATGTCCAGAGAACAACTGGAGAACGGAACAACGAACTGGAATTACGTGGAGTCGAACTATTCCTTTATCACGGAGGAGTGAGCACGCTCTGTAATAATCATCTCTCTCATTTCCTATCCTCTATACTCGTCAACGCAAGCCACACACCTATTACGGAAATCGACCGATTCCCGGTACCAAGCCGGTAACCTTATCAATACTCTATATCATCATAGTTAACAACGGTCGTTGAGATTCACTCGCCGCCGACAAGGAAGTCGCCCTCTCCATTTCTACACACACCATCTGTAGAGCCATGGGCGCCAGTGGACTGAAGTTGTTTATAATTCCCTCCATGGGAATAAGTGCCAGCCTATTGTTTAGTATTGTGAAATCATCACTAACTGAGGCAAAGTTCTTCCCGTTGATTAGACGGCAAGGTCGTCGGATAACTTGAATGAATAGAGCCGTCCCAAACCATGTCTGGATTTCTTGACTTATAATGAGGCGGACCGTCCGGACTACTCACCGTTGAAAATCTTCTCAATTTCACTATGAATGGAAAGGGGTGGATTGACAGCCAATCGTAATAATCACTTAATCCACCCGGATTAACTGTTCAATAACTGGCCTTTAATCTGACTAACTGCAGGAGTGGCTGGACGGGTTCGCCCTAGAAATGTTCTGACAGCCCCATAACGACTGTCCACCTGCGTAACAACTCTGCCTGGAGACTATATTCAAAGGTAAACTTGGTATCTTGAACTTTTTTTCCCCCTTTTTTTTTTTTTTTTTTTAAAAAGGTTTTTTTTTGAGGTCGGGTAGAGACTTCACCACCGCGAGATTGACCCGGAGGGAGATGCCCCCGACGAGAAGGATAGTCCTTAGCTTAGCTTAAATTCTTCTTAATTTCCTCTCCATATATCCATCCAATTCATCACAGTACCTCTGAATCTTCAATTCTGTCCACCCTTTGTGAATGTTCAAGGACTATTTCTTGTCATTCTACATTTTCACACTAGCTCATGCTGGTCTTTGTCCTTCTTCGAGGAATCCTTGCATGCTGAACTCTTCGTATCACCTACACCTCCGGTGTAGACGTGAGATTTCATATGCTGCAACATCAGAAGAACATCATACTTTAACCATTAAAAACAAAAAATGTTAGGTACGAAGTGATAAACCTGCGCCACCCCAGGAAATCCAAAGGTGGAAAGGAAAAGTCCAGCAGACAGAACGGCCGACAGAAGAAACAGGCACCCACCTCCCCCCCAAAAAAATTTAATAAAAATTTTGAAGTTCATCGCATAACATGTAGAACATTTAAGAACATAAAGACATGACTGCACCGCGAGGCTATCGAAAGGGCGAAATCAAACTAATGCAAGGGAGCAAACCCGTAACAGGGACACACATATCCTCAATAATGCCCTGGCGGTTTAAGTGTGGACTTACGTAGGGTGGAGCTAAACCTGGCCTAATTTTAAGCCCACTTACTACCGCCAATACGAGCAGCGCGAAACAAAGGCCTGAGGCCGCGGGCAACCATAAGGAGAACACATATAATATATATCTGATCTTATGTCCACACATCTTTCCAAATTCTGAACTGCCGAATTCTGATCCTCCGATCGTCGATCTTGAAAGTCTTCAAAAACACCATCAACACAACCTCATCCAAACTTCCGATCGACCGTAGATACGGGAGAGACTTAGATCATATATGAAATATAGATCTTAGTCTCCAATAAAATGGCGAGTGATGGGGAAAAATATGTTTTTAAAATCCCAGTAAAAAAAAATAAACATGATGGCGCCCCCCTACTGATACACAAAAAAGAGCAAAGGATTGGTCGTCACAGTGACGTCATATAGTTGGGCGTACCGATGCTAAGCGTGGGACCCGACTACTAGGCTTGGGCGCACCAAATTTGTAATTGTGCATTAGGGTGTTGAATGGCTTTTTTGAGCACAAAAATGCAATAGTTGGATCATTTCGTACTGTATAAAATGGGATGAAATAGAATAACCCAATGTCCTCAAAATACAGTATCAATATTACGGTCATTCTGATGGCATGTCCCTTTAAAGGGCACTAGTCACACCAACTTTCAATCTTTCCTTAAAAAAAATTTTGCATTGAAATTGGATGGTAAAGTACTATGGGCAGCGTCTATGATATAAATCACAACTTAGTTAATTGTGTTAAGAGGGCATACAGCCAGGAATGTCTAAATTTTCAGTTTCGGTCCTTATTACGTTGCTTTTGGTCTTTATTAATGGTATGTTAGGGTACATACATGTATAACTGTTACAGGCATGCAATAACCTATTTTTTTATTGTTCTTTTTCTATTCTTAGTGATTCTCTGTTAGTGCCGTTAATGAGGGATTTCTAAAATTCTTGTTGCGTAAAACATTTTGGTACCCTTGCTGCATAGGCGTTTCCAAGCTTTTTTGCCGCAGGCCGGTTAGTTGCAAATTCTGGCTTTGTAAGTTGTCCATTGAACCTCCTTAGTATCAATACAACCAAAACGGGGGTGTGTGGCGGCAAGAATTCTCCTATGCATGAGTACATAGTGAGAATCCTTGTGTGGCGTATGTGAGGGGTGGGGCGGGGTCTCCAGCCACTTTTATAACGTCCAATGTCGCCTTGCTTGTGAAGGCCCTCCACCCTGGGGGCCAAACAGACTTGTTGGCTTGGGACCCCGGCTCGCTCTTCACTTAAATCAGTCTAGTTCAAATGTGGTTCTTGGGTAGTACTGTAATCTAGTGCTTTCAGTTACTTATTTTTGTGGGCTGACCAGCACGGTAACCTGCTGGTCAGCCCACTACGATGCATATATTGAGCAGATATGAACTGTAAAATGTTATTGCTAGCTTTCTAATGCATACTGTATCATGTTTTGTATATTGTAAGGGCTTTTGGCTTCTGGTATTAATAAAACTATCCGCACCCTAGCCCAACTGCAATACTCGCATTTACGTGCAATCCCTGTGTTGTTGCAGAATTGGGGAGTTCTGGGAACAACAGGCGTTTTTATTAGCCAGTATAATACAAACGCTACTTGTTCACATGAGGCCCCAATTGTGCGGGCCGGTCCCTCAGCTGTCGGGTGGGACAAGTGGAGCTTCGCAAATTTCAGCGCGGAATCCCCCAGCCAATCAGTGCTCCGCTTGGGTTCCCGCGTTAGTGGCAGCATTACGCGCCAATTTCCCCCTCTGGTCATAATTTGGTTTGGGTGCATAACGGATAGTTCGGTGGAAAAAATCCCCGACCCACCCTCCCATTTGTGCTATGGTACTCAGTGTCTGATCCGGGATGAGTTCGGAACACCTTGCTGCTGTGCGGGGAGGTGCCTCTGCTGGCTGTGCCTCTGGGATTTGGATTCACCTCCTGGTCGGGGCGTATGTGAGGGGCGGGGCGGGGTCTCCAGCCACTTTTATAACGTCCAATGCCGCCTTGCTTGTGAAGGCCCTCCACCCTGGGGGCCAAACAGACTTGTTGGCTTGGGACCCCGGCTCGCTCTTCACTTAGGTCAGTCTAGTTCAAATGTGGTTCTTGGGTAGTACTGTAATCTAGTGCTTTCAGTTACTTATTTTAGTGGGCTGACCAGCACGGTAACCTGCTGGTCAGCCCACTACGATGCATATATTGAGCAGATATGAACTGTAAAATGTTATTGCTAGCTTTCTAATGCATACTGTATCATGTTTTGTATATTGTCTGGATCTGGATCTGGATCATTTATACTCCAACAAAGCAGGTTCCTGCATCACGCTAGAGTTTGATGACCCAGACACTAACTGGTTAGTGGGTTGTGAGTTCGAGTTGCCATCATCATTAACGAAATCAGCGAGACCCTCTTTAAAAGCATTGAAATTAATAATGTCAAGTAATTGGTGAGGCAAGTTGTTCCAGTGCCGGATATTGTAAGGGCTTTTGGCTTCTGGTATTAATAAAACTATCCGCACCCTAGCCCAACCGCAATACTCGCATTTACGTGCAATCCCTGTGTTGTTGCAGAATTGGGGAGTTCTGGGAACAATCCTTATTTTGACACATAAAGCTTGAGAACAATTTGGTCCATTTTTTACCCAAATTGGAGCAACTTTTGATTTCGACCCCTGTACAAATGGAAATTGACCTTTTTTGCAATTTTGGCCATTTTTACCCAATAACTCTAAAACCAATGGTCATAGATAGTACAAACTATACATTTTTGGATTCCTTATGTTATATTACCCTCAAAATTTTGATTAAAATATTATTTTCTCAATTTATTTGAGAAAAGATTTCTCACAGGAAAAGTACTTTGTTTATGATGAAAAGGAGAGCAGGGGATTTCCCTAGTTTGTTTTTGCAAGGTGCACCTGTTAGATTGCACAATAGGGGAAGTGGGGAATTCCCCAAGATGTAAACTTGGAAACTGAGTCAACTTGTTTATGCATTGAGATCAAAACATTGCAGAATCTAGGTAATTCCCCATAAAGTTATATATGTGAAGTGATGTATTTCAGATGATGTAATTTATGTGAATTCCAATTGGTCAGCTAGTGCAAGGTTATGTTTATGCATGATTCTGTGGTAATATCTATTTTAAGACTTGGGAACTTTGTGAAGTCAGTATATAATGGAGATTTGAGTAAGTCTCGGGGCCAGCAGCAGTTGTAATCAGGAGCTATACAGTATGGTTATAGCTAGTTTTTATCTACAATAATGGTAGATTTATGCTTCACATAGTGCCAGGATTTATATTTTAATTCCATGTGAGCAGAGTGCTATAATTATTCTACTGTCGTCTTTGAAGCCAGAAGTGCTGGGAATCAAAATAGGATTCCAAATTGTGGACAGATAGAAATCGTGGTGATTATCTTGGACTGATATACTGTGGAATATTAGTGTCGTCGAGGGACTTATTTAACCTTGTCGTCTTGAACTGCTGGACAAAGTTAACTTCAGGACTGAGAAGATTCCCATGGAATATATTACCGGAGGAGTTTTATGTGACTTTGCATACTGTCATTTTGGAGTCTTTGCTGTGAGGACATATCATCGTTGAACTGCAACGCCTTCAACATAGGACACTAGAACTCTTTATAAGTATTATAATCTTAAATATTGTGTGTAATTTTATGTAATGTTGTTTTGGACATACCAAATTCTTGAACCAATTACAAATCATTAAAATCTGTTATATTGTATAAAATTCAGATCACTTGTGCACAAGGCTCGTTTATTTGTGTTTGAAAGGTATTTCTGACCTTAGACGTCCACGAGACGTCATAACACTTATGACTAGATGGAAAATATGGCATACATTCCAACATGATTGGAGTATTTTAAAAGTTTGACCCCTGTGTAAACTTAAATTGGCCCCTATTGAAAAAGTGACACCACAATTTGAGACCACTAACTACCTTGCATTGACATAGAGGGTCCATACTAACTACCAAAGGTGTCAAAGCTTAGATGTAGTGGGACATGAACAATGTTTGACCCAGGTCTGTGCGCCCGCTCTACATTGACACAAAAGATGTATGGCAGAGTGGTCTTTCAAAGAGCGAAGGAATTTTGTATATATATCCGATGTACCATTTTAGCGATACAGCAATTATGCATATTTAATTAGCTCATTTGCATACCTGAGCTGCATATATCACACACTTTCAAATGTCAAGAAGATGCCCACCATTATAGGCTTTCATGCAGTGAAAGAATTTTGCATATCCGATGTACTTTTTCAAAAATATAGCGATTATGCTGATTTTTACATATTAATTAGCTCATTTGCATATGTAATTTGCCCAAAATACGCCCAATATATCTAATCAGGTCGAGAACTCATCAACCCGCTTCCTTCCACCAAGTTACATCATAATATGCCTTACAGAACTCTAGATAACTTGTATACAAGCCTTGCCAGAAAATTTTCTTAAATTATGCAAATTAGATACCTAATTAGCATATTTTATACCGAAATCTAATCAGGTTGAAAACTCATCAACCCGCTTCTTTCCACCAAGTTACATCATTTTCGACCTTGCGGAACTCCAGATAAATCGTACACAAAGTGGGTTAACATTTTTATCACGGATGAATGAACAGACGGATGAACGGACGCTGCTCATTTCATAGTCCCCGTTCCGAACTCGTTCGGCGGGGACAATAACATGCCCAAAAAAGATAGGGACATTAAAGGTACTTGTTCCGATCCATGTCTATTGTGTTCTCTACTTGATATGAAAGCTTGGCCCTTGCACATACGCACCATCAAGTACCGTGGGAAACAAACTTGCGGTTTTGATGGTAGAAGCAATAATGCATATTGCAAAGCCCTATTCAATATTGTACTAATATTGATGGTTAACCATTAAAACGGCGGTTTTTCGTTCATATCTTGGGAATGAAACGGATTTGAGGACTCATATTTCAGGATGACAATGAGAAAAATACGGCCTTTCATCTGATATCAAAATCGATACCACTTCCGGGTAAATCAGGGGGGGGTCCCAAACATGATCGGAACACGCACCTTTAATAACAGGCTAAAGACATCCAGGGAATTTGTAGGCTAACTTTTAAGTTTGCCGTAACTTTAAAGGTGCATTTTGTGATTCCAGCACCTATTTTATTCATGGTTCACTAGATATCCTTGAGAAAAAGCTTATTCACAAAATCCGAGTTGATCCCGATTTTGCGGTTTTGTGTTATGAGCAAATGCTTGTTTTCCACAGTCCAATAGGCCACTGTGCTGTAATTTCTGTCCGTTTATGGACAGAAAATACAAAAGTGCGAATTTCTTACAGATATGACCGAATTTGCACGCAAGATTTGGTACACGTGGATTACTAAGGCCAACGGTTCAGATGATATAAAAATCTCAACTTTTTTTAGGCAAGTCGGGGGATGAGGTTGTGGATCACAAAATGCCCCTTTAATCAACAAATGTGTCTATTATATTCATGAATATCATAAGACTCATACTCATTGATATTAAAACCACAAAGGTCACAGACTGTGAGTATCAACTCTAGCGCGTTTTCTTGTGTTACACGCCATTTCCGCATCGTCTGCTGAATTAATGTTGCCGGCAACATTAATTATCATAAAATCGGTCTGTTCACCCATGGGCTTAATAATTTCAGGGGAGGGCTAACGTATATGAAAGCTTTACAACCATGCAAAAATATCAAATTTAAAAATTCTAGAAGGCACACTATTTTTCAAATGTGCCAGTGTCTCTTTAACAACACAATGCATTGCCTACTTGTTTAGGGTAGCTAAAACAGACAAAAATACTTGTTTAGGGTATGTTTTTTAGTCGATGGCAATACTTGTTTAGGGTGCTGGTCTAACCACATAGCTACTCTGCAATGGTGCATACAGCCGCTGTGTGTACACTACCCATCCATGCAACAAAAAACACGGAATCGTGGCCGGTGAGTGTACGTCTAGTGGTTAGGTAATCAGTGTCTACTCTGGTAGTAGCGGGTTTTATGTTTATATGCATTATCTAGTTGTCAAATCAAAAGGAACTGAACTTTGCAACTTAATACCAATGTAATAACAAGAAAAACAAATACTCACCTTCATTTTTCAATCATCCAGGCATAGAAGTTAGGTCTTCTTCCACAGTGGCAGCCATTGTGTGTTTTATTTCTGATCTAGAAAATTGTTTTTTTTAAACTTGCAGCATTAAATATGGTGCGTTTAATTAAGAAGAAAAAAAATCCAAAAGTAAGAATGTGAGTGTATGCCAAATCTAGACCACTTTTCCCTGACGACGTTGCTAGTGTGCGTGCACGTACTATGTGCATGCACTCACATACAGAGTGTCGCCACAAAAAGTGCAATTCAGAAATTAATTTTTTGCAGGTGAAAAGCTCTTTCAGAAAACGTGATAGTTTCATGGGTAGAACCGTTTCTTAAGCTACAGTAAGGCTTGTTCCCGATCAATTTGGACACAAATTTTAAGGAAAACGGAGAAAATATGAAAGAAAGAATGTCAAACATCTATGGGCCACCCACTCCCACTGTGGTTTTTATCACATACACAAAAAAAAAATGTATTGAAAATGAAGAAAAAATCACAAGTATATTTTATAATCAGAAGAAGAAAGATAAGGGGTGCACTTCTTGTGGGAAACATTCACTCTGTAGTAGAAATATGAATGGACAATTGAGCTATTGAATTTGTGGATTAGTAGTTGACTCTAACCGATAACTGATACTAACTTGACTGATAAGATTACCCTCACATTATAGTCTATTTGCACAGAGTGCTAATGGGGACAGAGTACCCTTATAAAATACCAAAGATAAGTAGAAGTTATACAACACGCACCTTCCAAAAACTTAGCAACATTTATAGATTTTTTTGGGGAATAAAATGTTATCCTGTTTTTAAATGAACATATGAATCCTTAATCACAGAGGTTACATTATTAAACACTATGATCTTAATTCATATTCTAAACGGGGATCAGAAACAACAAAATTTAAACGGTTTGTCTTTTTTCTAAATAACGTCCAAAAATTTTAGGACATGTGAACAATGGCATCCAAGGACTTGTGTAATTGTGTAAAATACTAATTCATAATGGTGTTATATTTTTCCTTATTTAGACAATCAAGATTCTCCTGCATTAAGCGAAAAAAAAAAAAGAGTCTCCTGAATTTAATTGGGTGTAAATTTAGAAGGTAGGCAAGTATTCTACATAAGATTTTGCCCAAAATTGTCAGGAGAAATGTGCAAGGAATGTTCTCAGAAATGACAAATCTTCCCAACAATTCTGACCCCTGGAACCACAAACAAAGTAATTTTGTTATGGAAGTTCACTATTTAATTTCAGGAATCCACAGCATGAAAACAATAGTCAAAGACACCTCAATATTATATCCACCAACCACAGCAGATCTCCGACGGAGAGTGTCAAATGTCAATGGCAAAGCCCAAGGCCAAGGAGAGTAAGGCATCTTAGGGAGGGGTCATTATTAGCCAGGGGGTAAGGAGGATTTGAGGCGGGGGAACCCGAAAAATTTTTGTGAGAGAGAGGGGGGGGGGGAAATGAAATTTTTCATTCAACGAGAGAGAGAGGGGAACATGAATTTTAAATGGGGAAATCAGCAGGATCAAGGGTTTGTGAAATTTTGAACGGATAGCGGAGGGGGGGGAGGGGGGAACACGGGAAAAACGTTGCCAAAAAAAAGTGAAATGCCCATCCAACGGCATAAATCTATGGACCGCCCTCCCTTTAGTGCAAATTGAGGATACGCATACTTTGTGCAAGCACGGGTCAATCAACGTATAAGGCCCATGAAGTAGAGTCCGAAGTTATTGTAGATAATTTTTTCCTAGTTGATGATGGTGACTTTTCATTTTTTCATTATTTCATCAGATTTCATTATTGACCAAAAATTGAATGCGCAGAAGAAGCAAGAAAGAAAATTTTCACAAAATCTTAAATTTTTGTTGTGGGTATTCTGGTCTCCAAAAAATCGATGCGGACGGTGGGTAAAAATGGACACTCAGAATCAACTTTCATGACATGTGCCTAATGTTGCATCATAGGTCGAGGAGACAATGTTACGTGCATAGGATGACATGCGCCAAATATTCTCTGTCAACCAATCTTTTTTTAAAAACACCACAATGCGAACGCGCCCAACAGAAACGTAAACGCCGTGCCTTTCTATAATAGTCCCAGTAAGAAGATCATGTTTGGGTTGACTGAAATGTGTGAGCTCACATGGCGCCTTTACTGTACAATTCCATGTTATTGATCAATCAGTTCCCAAGATACAAAAGCTCTATTTTGGAAAGAAAAAACAAAATTTTTGCGAAAAAGGCTTTGGTTTACGCATGGAGAGGGCACTATAGTACATTGTGTATCAGAATTTTGGGAAAGGATTTAGTATGTTGTGCCCAGGGTTGTCACCAGAGCAGTGGCGTACCGCGGCAGTCAATCCAGAGGCGGCAAAATTTCCAATTCGTCCCGCCAGAGGGGGCAAAATTCGTAAGTCGTCCCGGTGATTTGCTCCAATTAAGTCTGAACTTGACGAAATTGCACGCGTAGCGCGCAAAAATCGCCGAATTTACTTTACTTTTGCCCAAATTTAGGCTGGAATTGGTCGAAATTCCCTGTAAAAGAGGGATGAAATTGCATATTTTTGTCCATATCGTCCCGCTTTTTCGAGCCAGAGGGGGCAACTTGCCCCCCTGCTGGTACGCCACTGCACCAGAGTGATTTTAGAACCGGGTAAAGAATTACTGTGGAGCGTAGCGAGCGGAGCAGTCGCCCCTCACGGCTGCGGGGTCCAGGGGCGAAGCCCACGTGGGGTCGAGAGAGTTTGGTACAGAGGCGGGGTTTCCCCAGGTTATTGTTGACATGAGTAAATTAATAAATTTAAATTAAGTTGGTTTTGACCCAGAGGGTGTTTTGAGTCAATCCCACAATGCACCAGTTTTGGGAAATTTCACCTGAATTAGATCATGTGATCACATAAAAATCCTATTCTTAACACATAAAAACCCTGACTTTAACACTCCTTTTAGCCCACAAAGTGTTAGCACTTAGGGAATTTTTTTCATGATTATGAAATGTCTTGTGGTTCTTAAACTTTTGGAACACTTTTTATTCCTAAGTACTGACATGTGTTTAGTACAGTAAGGTATAGGCACATTGCTATGCATCATGGGATTGATTCAAAACACCCTCTGGTTTTGACCAGTGCGAATATGTAAGCTTACTTTGCTGATTTGCGGTAAAAAAAACAAGGAATAATCACTCAATTACACAGAAATCTAACAATTTTATTTAGTGGGGGTCCTGGGGGAAAGAATTCTGTGTCGGGCGCCAAGGCTGAAATTTACTGCAAGTACCGGGCGGAGATTTTGAGAGCTGGGTAACTCCAACCGGTGCCGCCTGGCGTGGTGACAACCCTGGTTGTGCCTCCACCCAAGAATTCAGCAGCCTCAACTGTGAGCGCGCCTAAGGCGTGAGGCCGAGCGGAGCAAGGTGTCTTTGCGCAAATTGGTATTTCCCTGTGCAAGCATAATGTGTCAATCAAAGTATGTCGTCATCGTAAGCACCGCCCAATTTCATCGATGACAACGTTTTCAGATACTTGCCAATATCGATGACGTCGCCCGTCAAAATTACCATATCGATTTTTGCATGGCCTAATTAGCATACGATTCAAAGAAAAATAGTTCACTCGACGGTCCTCAAGATAAAATCAGGTAAATTTGATGGATTTGGAGGCTTTTATTTTTATCTAAAATTGGTGGTGGTTAAATGGCTAACCAATTACACATAACCTTTTGTGACTACACATTCAGTGATAATCTGATATGATAATGACCAATGTTAAAATAAATGTCAAATGTGTAGTCACAATTATTGGGACTAAGTAGTAAAACATGTTACACTGTCAATTCATAGTCATGACACAACTGGACATGATCATGGCAATAATATTAATCTTAAAGGGGCATGTTCCGATCGTCTTTGGGACCCCCCCCCCAATTTACCCGGAAGTAGTATCGATTTTGATATCAGATGAAAGGCTGTATTTTTCTCATTGTCGTCCTGAAATTTGAGCCCTCGAATCCATTTCAATCCCAAGATATAAACAAAAAACTGCCGTTTTAGTGGTTAACCACTTTATTAGCACAGTATTGAATAGGGCTTTGCAACATGCATTATTGCGTCTACCATCAAAACCGCAAGTTTGTTTCCCACGGTACTTGATGGGGTGTATGTGCAAGTGCCAGGCTCTCATATCAAGTAGAGAACACAATATAAATCGGAACAACCACCTGCTTTAATAGAAAAGATAAAATTTTTATTTTTAACATGTTGAAAGTTATTTTTTTCTAAATTTATTTAGAGAAGGCCATCAAAATTTAGGGTTGGGATTTATTCCGTTTTATGTAAAATTACGATATAGGCCTACATTATGCATTTACACTCTCTGTTAAGGTGGTATTAGGTTATTTTTCAACCGCCGATAATTAAACATTTTTAGCTTTTCTTTTCAAGATTCATCTTGCAGCATGATCATGATATTCATGGCATGCACATGAGTCATCAAGCAAACTTCTGGTTCACCGGACGCTATACTTTGTCTCACCCAGGGTTCGATTTACCCAGGTGCACACATGCACCAGTGCATGTAATATATTGACTCTGTCAGTCTGTGCATGTGAATTTTCCTCTGTGTATGTTATTTTTCTGTATTTTCAGCCCTTATTTGGGAAAAAAGCTAACATGTGCATGTAGATTTTATTTTCTAAATCGACCCCTGGTCTCACCTCAAGTTGAAGGTGAACGTCATTATGCATTTTGCATTTCCCCTAGAGTCGCGAGCGTGCGCCTTTATTCGTGGTTGCTGTATCATGCTATAGCGCGTGCGATTGGTATAATGGCCTGCCTGCGCAACCCTACAAAGTCGCCGTGACGTACCTTCGCCTTTAAGATGAGACAACGATAGCTTGCCGTCAGTGACGTCATTAATTAGCGACGCACTTCATAATGTGAATAATCCAAATTTCTAAAGACTAACATGCTAAAACTAAGTAAAGTACATGTGATGATGTTTTGTCATGTGATCACTTTGTTGTGACTATGTGCACATGAGGCAGCCTGTTTGCAGGGGCTATAACTTCAATAAATTTTTTTAGGCAACCTGATTTTTGCAGTCCTTGCATTCGAAGTGGACTTCGGGTTTAGCTTTTGGAAAAATAAAAAACTGTAAATACACAGCTTTTGACCACACACCTTCACGCAAAAAAGATAGGAGTGTGAACGTGAAAGATTCGATTAATTGTTTTGGCGTTGCTAATTCAAAGCTGTCTCCCAAATTGTGTAAAGGGCGACACACACCTAAAATTAATCGTCCCCGAAATACACACGTAAAAAGACCACATCGCGCCCGCTGATTTGCCCCGCGTGACAACTTTTGAATCTACGGAATTCATTTCCCTATAGATACAACTCTAAAACCTTTTCGAATAAGTTTCAATTTTTTGATATTCATTCTAGTAGAGATTTAAGAAAAAGGGCATATGAACCGCGCCACCACTATTTTGAGAGCGTGTACGCATCATACGCTTTCGACCAGGGCCGGAAGTCGAGGGGCCTAGTTTCACACCGAATCGAATTTCCAAATTTTTTGTGAAATCTCAAGCGTAATGGTCCAGCTATTACTCTTTTCACTTTTATATATATAAACACCCTTACTAGGAAACCGGGTCCCAAAGACTGCAAAAATATCTCAACATTGTTTTGTCATTTTACCGGAACTACCTACCATCCCCAAACGGGAGTGAGATTAGTGGGTGCGCCCTCGAACACCTTGATAACTTGTTTTGAGTTTTTTCTGATTTTTGACCAAATATGGACCCGTTTTTAAGAAAAAGTGTCATTTTTTTGCTTCCCCACAAAACATGAAAACGGAGTTATGGGTCTCCAGTAAATTGATATATTATTTCAAAAAATATCCATTTTGTGCATTTGGCGCTCTTTACTGCGTTTACCCAAAGAACCCCAATACAACTGTTAAAAACACGTTTTTGTGGAAAAAAGTAGGATTGGTGCCGATTCAAACATCTTTGACTTATCTTCAAGAGGTAAGGGGTCGTCTCCAAATTGCCCGCGTTAAGTTTAATGGGTGCTCAATGGGGCACTTTATGTATAGGCTCCGTTGAAATTTAATGAGGCACCCATGATCCACCCATTAAAATCTGTTTATGATCCCTTTGCCTGCCCACTTAGCCCACTTTAAACTAGGCTCAGAAGTATTAACCCTGAAGGTCAATATCTAACCACTGCTGGTCTTTAGTACCATGTGAGAGATCAACGTAAATACTCCGTTGACCGATGCTTGCGGGGGCCCTTTTAAAATTATATTTAATGAGTTGCCCTTTACCCACAGTGCCAATAACTCTATCTAATACAGGAACAGGCAGAGATATACTTCTAATACAGCCAGGGTTATGGAGTTGGGAGTTTATTATAAATATCAGTAAGAACATCATCATGTATTAAATCTGTGTAGCTATATAGCTTGTCAGCTTGGATATGGTAGCATTCCAATTGACTTTGTGTGTTTAAAGGTAGCTGATTGAGAAAGAAGCAAATATGGAGAATGGAAGAAAACACATAACCATGATAATATATACAGTCTATACTAATTTCGTAGTGAGTATTTTCTTTTGATACTGTAGCATTTAATGTTTGTATCATGTAACTAGAGGGAGGAAGATCATCAAGCCATTTGTATAAGTATCTTAATGGATTAGGTGTTAATAGTAATGCCAAATGAAAGATGTATGGAAATGGCAACCCGAGTTGCTATATTCAATGAAAAAGGGTTCAACTAAAGGCAAGCAAATCAAACAAACAATCACTAACTTTAATATAGTGCGACAACATTTTTTTAATCCTCCAATTTGATGTTGTCCTTGCAATTTAAAATTAAGACACCCCCCTCCCGATCTCCGTAGAATAGGGTCAAGTTTATAGAATGATTTTTATTAATTATCATTAGAAATACGACCATCATTTTGTGACAAATAAAGGGTATTGTATATAGCTGATTGTGAAGTTATAAGCATAGGACTTTTGCAAAGGAGATTGAGAGTGTTGTTAGTCTGTGTGATATCCATTTTTAATTGATGTTATGTATTGTAAAAAACATATCCCATTTACAAGTCGTCCAACCCTTGATGCAAAATAATAGTACAAACAACATATGGTAGTACAACATCGTAGTTAAATACTGTAGATTAGATTATAGCATAATTTGTTAACTGACCATGGATATAAAAATAAATAATAAACATGATTTCATAACACAGAGCCATAACAAAAATTTACTATAGTAGTGTAGCAGTTCTCGACTCCTGCAAACTGTCACTGACAACTGTAAACAAACCCCGTGCAGGGAGTAATTGCATTGTGAGGGCAGCACAGGTGACTTGATCAATTGGTTAGGTGATTATCCCACCCCACTCACTGGGAATTGCCTAACTTTAACATTGAGAATTGTCTCCGTTAAATTGTGTGTAAACTCACTTGACTCCCCATTTTAAAATTTCAGAGTGGCTCGTGAAAAATTTCAATGGGCACTTTGAGCACCCATTAAGTTAAAGGGGCAATTGGAGACGACCCCTAACTAATACATTGAACACACACGTAAGTAATGGATATGTTATTTCACTGAACCCCCCCCCCCCCCGCATCGGCTGGCACTATAGCGGTGTATGGACAGGGAGTGCCGTGCAATAATAAGGGGTAGGGGTGGGAACTAGTAATTTCGCATCTTTGATGAGCTCTTTTCTAATTCTTTCTTCTTCTAAACTATTTCATATAAAGTCAAGAAAACCTTCAATGTTGTTTTCTTCTTGAAAATACCTCTAGGGAATTTGGGTGTGGAGTATTATAACTTACAATGTTAAAACTCCGACGCACGCTTTTTTTGGTCAAAAAATGAAGGAAACGCGGTTTTGACATACTCGCTTCCTTAAAACAAGAAACAATGCGACTTAGACTTGATAACTAGCTATTTAATTAGCCTCTTGAGTCATAAACACACACCACGCCATTACCATTGGAATTTCCAATGTACATTCTTGATTTCGCGAGCTGTAAACAATCCATATCTCAATCCGATTGAGACAATTGCAAAAAAAAAAGTCCATAGCGAAAACCGGCAGAAATCGGACCATTTTCATGAAGCACCTTGTCTTCAAGCGATTTCCTTGTTAATCGTTAAAAATTGGATATGTTCAAATGCGATTTGGCAAATATAGATGTCTAATGTAAAATATCAAAAATTAAATAATTGAGTCTTGCAGACTCGAAATCGCAAACTTCACACTCCGTATCAGGGTTAGAAGGGCGCACACCACTAAATAATCGCTCCATTGAATTACACGTAAAAAATACCACATCGCGCCCAGTGATTTGCACCCGCGTGACAAATTTTGAATATTATTAATTCATTTCCCTATAACACAACTAAAACTTGAATAAGTTTTTCATTTTGAGATCATTAGTAGAGATTTTAAGAAAAGGGCATATGAACAGCGACCCACCACTACTTTGAGCCGACGTGTACGGCTCATAGCTGCTTTCGACAAGGGCCGGAAGTCGAGGGCCCAGTTTCTACCCGGAATCGAATTTCCAAATTTTGTGATAATCTGCAACGACGGTCAAGCGATTACTCTTCACTTTTTATTATCTTTATAACCAACCCTCATAGGAACCGGTCCCCAAAAGACTGTGCACAAAATATCTCAAACGGTTTGTAATTTTACCGGGACACTCACCCTACCATTTCCCCCCCAAACGTGGACGTGATTTAGTGTTGTGCGCCCCTCGAAACACACGTGATAAACATTGTTTGTGTTTTTTTTCTGATTTTTGACCAAATATGGACGTTTTTAAGAAAAAGTGTCATTTTTGCTTAGCCACAACACATGAAAACGGGGAGTTTAGTTATGGGTCTTCCAAAGTAAAACTTGATATATATTCAAAAATATCCAATTTTTGTGCATTTTGGCGCTCATTACTGCGTTTACCCAAGCGCAAATACAGACTGTTAAAACACGTTTTGTTGGACTAAGTATGATTTGTGCATTAAACATCTTTGACATTATCTTCAAGAAATGTAAGGGGGTCGGTGCTCCAAATTGCCCAGTTAACTTTAATGGGTGCTCACTGGGGCACTTTATGTATAGGCTTCGTTGAATTTTAATGAGGCACCCATTATCCACCCATTAATGTTATGCTCACCTTTTTTGCCTGCCCAACTTAGGCCCACTTTAAAACTAGGCTCGAGGTATTAACCTGAAGGTTCAATCTCTAACCACTGCTTGGTCTTATTACCCATGTGAGATAGATCAATAAATACTCCGTGGACAGGATGCTTAGCGGGGGCCCGTAAAATCTATTTAATGAGTTGAACTTTACCCACCAGTGCCAATAAACTCTATCAAATACAGGACCGGCAGAGGCATACTTCTAATTACAGCCAGAGTTTTATATCACTCTTAGTAAGAACATATATCATGTATATACATATGTGTGCTATTACTACTTGTAAGCTTGGATATGTATGCATTCCAAAGTACTTTGTGTGTTTAAAGGTAGCTGATTGAGAAGCAAAATATGAAATGGAGAACACATAACCATGCTACTAATTATACAGGTTATATACATTCTTAGTGAGTTATTTTCTTTTGTTATGTAGATTTAATGTTGTATCATGTAACTGAGGGAGGGAAAGTATCATAAGGCCCCATTTTTATGAAGTATCTTAATGGAATATGTGTTAAAGTAGTAATGCAAATGAAAGATGTATGGAAATGGCAACCCTGAGTTGGATATTCAACTGAAAAAGGTTTTTTTTTTTAAAAATCATAAACAAATCACTAACTTTAAAATTATAGGAGAAACATGTTTTTGTCATCCAATTTGATGTGTCCTTGCATTAAAATAGAGAACTCAAGATCTCTGTAGAATAGGGGTTCAAGTTCTAGAATGATTTCTTATTAATATCATTAGAAAATAAGACCTCATTTTGTGGACAAAAGTGTATTGTATATAGCTGATTGTGAGTGATAAGCATTGTACTTTGCAAGGAGTTGAGAGAGTGTTGTTAGCTATGTGTGGATATTACATTTTTAATGATGTTATGAATTTTTAAAAAAACTATACTACCCCCATTTTACAAGTAGTCCAACTCCTTGTAAATAATATAATAGTTACAACAACCTATTTGTAGTACAAAATCGTGTTTAAATACCTGTAGATTAGAATTATACGCATAAATTTTTGTTAACTGATATGGATATAAACATAAATAATAAACATGAGTATCATTAAACACAGAGCCATAACAAAAATTTACTATAGTAGAGTGTAGCGTGCTCTTGACTCATGCAAAACTGTCACTGACAACTGTAACGAACCCCTGCAGGGAGTAATTGCATTGGGAGGTCAGCAAAGGTTAATTGAATCAATTGGTTTTAGGTGATTATCCCACCCACTCACTGGGAATTGCCTCACTTTAAAATTGAGAATTGTCCGTTAAATTGGGTAAGCCCACTTTGAATCCCCATTAAAAACTTTACAAAGTGGCGCAGTTGAAAAAAAATCAATGGGGCATTTGAGACACCCATTATTAAGTTAAAGGGGCAATTTGGAGACGACCCCTAAAAATAATTGAACACCACTTAAGTTAATGGTAATGCTTATTTTCACGACACCCCCCCCCCACCCGCTCGGCTGGCACTATAGGCGTGCTATGACAGGATTTGCCGTTGCAAATCATAAGGGGTTGGGAGGGGTGGGAAACTAGTAATTTCGCATCTTGATGAGCTCGTTTTTACTTTTTCTCTTAAATATTTCATATAAAGTCAAGAAAACATACAATGTTGTTTTCTGCTTGAAAATACCTCTAGGGGATTTGGGTGGAGTATTAAATTAGAATGTTAAAACTCGACGCACCGTTTTTTGGTCACAAAATGAAGGGAACGCGGTTTTGACATCTCGTTCCATTAAAAACAAGAAACAAAGCGACTGGGACTTGATAACTTAGCTATTTAATTAGCATCTTTAGTCATAAACACACACCCCGCCATTAAATTGAAGTTCAATGTACTTCTTTGATTCCGCGAGGTTCAACAATCCATATCTCAATCGGATTTGAGACAAATGGCCACAGTCCAAGCGAAAAAAAACGGCATAAATAGACCATTTTCATGAGAACCATGTCTTCAAGCGATTTCCTTTGTTTAAATCGTTAAAATTGGATTTGTTCAAATTGAGATTGGTCGCAAAAATAGATGTCTAATGTAAAATCTCAAAAAATTAATAATTCTGAGGTCTTTGCAGACTCGAAAATCGCAAAAATACCACTCCCGTATAAGGTTTAGAAGGGCCGCACACCACTAAATAATAGCTCCATTGAAAAGACACGTAAAAATACCACCTCGCGCCCGCTGATTTGCACCCGGCGGGACCATATTTTGAATATTATGAATTCCATTTCTATAGATCACCAACAAAAAAAAACAAAACTTTAGAATAAGTTCATTTTTTGAGTATCATTCTAGTAGGATTTAGAAAAGGGCATATGAACAGGCGCCACCACTATTTTGAGCCGACGTTACGCCTCTTAGCCGCTTTCGACCAGGGC
>JAMKCH010039873.1:0-13739 GCA_023653785.1 Ophioderma brevispina
TAACACGATTCAGATTATTATTCCAAACGAAAACCGTATTCGTAGCGTTGTGTCAAAGCCGTCAACTGCCGATATTTTCACAGCTGCAGGTAACCGCTTACACGAAGTCTAAAAATTGCAATTGGTTCACGTTAGTGGAAGTCTGGATTCCGACAATTGTAAAAAAAACTAGCGATAAAAGAATAAAAAAAACATAAATCAAAAAGAAAATGTACAAGGGAGCCTGCATTACAAAAATTGATCTAAAAAAAAAGTTACCCAAAAATTAAAAACAAACGACTAATAACAACAAAGAATAGATGCACAAAGCACGAAGAAACTGGAAGCAATAATCTAAAGACATTTAAAATTCGCAATGATTTCTTACTGATTGGTGACTCGATAAATTAAACATAAATCAATGCAGGAAGATGTAACGATGGTTATTGCCTGATCATGTGAGTTGTCATCAAGCTTTTTTATTTTGTGAAGTTCAATCGAAGAGAGACTGTAATTGTGCCTTCACTGTAAGCGTACACGTAAGCATCCGACATGTTTCCAACGCTCGTGTCGTGAGATGTAAAAGCCATATTTTTGTTTCAGTCCAAAAAACAATTACATACCCATGCTTAATGGTGAGACTAATACATAATTACGACTTATATGAGGGAATTTAGAATGGATGGCAAGGATTGAACTAATAAATATGGTGAATTCATGTATAAGTATCACATGAATCTTGCAACGTGTCTTCATCGCAACTAGGGACACGTCAGTAGATTTACACGTGCTGTTATGAGTGATTTCCTCGGAAAATTCGAGGATCGAGCTGGCAAATCCAGTACCTGGATTCGAAAGTAATTCGATTCGAAACGTCCGAGCGGTTCCGGGTGGAAAGCAGATATAGTCGCGATGGGGCCATAGTCCGGGGCTCCATAGACGATAACGGAACTAAAGGCGTTGAACTAATGTTGCGTAAAAGAGTCAACTGAATCGATTGCCCTATTGCTCACGCATTGTTCACAACCAGTGTTTGATAGGCGATTTGAGAACCGTGGCTAGGGTTTCCATGCCGGAAATCCGAGAAATAAACCGTTAGAGAGGTTGATGCTCGGTAAATATGGATTTGTTCGAGAATAGACCGGTAAGAGGAGGCTGTGTTTTTGCTGTATCTATCGGATTGTCGAGAAAATAAACTCGTTAGAGAGCGGGTTGAATTATCGGATTTGTTCAAGAAATAACTCGTTAGAGAGGTTGTGTTCGGTATATGATCGGATTTGTAATTCAGACTGATATCTGGTCGAGACCTTCGTTGCGTGTTTACAATGCTGTTCGGTCTCTGGATATCATTATCTGTGTCCTTCGTTAATGTCCGATCGCCAGACCACCATCCGACACAAGGCCATTGAAAACTTATTGTTCTCATCTCTGTCAATCGTTTTTATTAACAGTGCCTTCGGGTGAACCATCTGGAACGACCCGTCCGGCCATCAATGCCTTTTTTTGTCTTTTGATTTTATCACAGACAACTCGTGTCCGTATTCGAAAGATTTCGGCACCCTTGGGTGTCAGATCCGCTTTTATTCCTGCTACTCGTGGTCTAGCGATCTTTCCGAGCTTATACTAATACTAGAATTTCTCTTGTCTTCGGTTCTTTATGTACAGAGCTCACCATAATCAGGCGCAAGGGCGGCGGCTCTTTATCAACTACTGAACACAACCCGAAGCTCTGACCCGAGTCATCCGTCTGATCCTTTTAGATTTGCCCTCGCGGCGACCTTAGATGATTTACAGCGCGGGGGCGATTTTGAATAATAAGCCCTGGAAATCTGACAGGCCATTATGCCGCGATAACTAAAAACAACCGATACTGGGAGGCACAAAGGATAAATGGATCGTCTAGAAAAGCAATAAAACGCCTGGTTGAATAAATAAGCTACGCTGTATAGGTAGTATTGATAACCGCTGTAAATAGAAATCAAGAAAGAAAGCTATAAGTCGGGGTGGAGGTGATACATTGGACTAATAGTATAGCTAAACATATGTGCCGCCAATCGGCGACGTATAACAAGATAAACTATTACTGTTTTGGGGCGGCTTGGGAAAGCCTAGAAATTAATAAATAAATTTCAAAGGACCATCCAAACGTATAAGTAGTAAAGAATTTAAATTGGGATACAAATTGTTCTAAACTAACAGTTTATAGCATACGCATAGAAAACCCGTCAGAGTTGTCCTACAACTTTCAAGCCTTACAGCCTTACACGGCCACTTGAATCATTCCAGGACTGTTTCAAGGTGCGTAGATAATGGTCAACGTGGTGGAACATTGTTTTTAGAACAAGAAGTATACAAGGAAAGTCAGCCATGTTGAGATTTCATATTTGCGATGCTCAGCTAACGTTCGTTCCCTTGCAACCAACACATCCAAACGGAGCTGTTATGACCACTCGCGAAACCATTTGTTTGTTTCGACCTAAAAATTGGCTTTCACAACTTATTATCACCACAAAAATAAACGCTACTGTATTGCCCCCGTCATCCCAAACCACACATGCAAAATTTCAAGACCATATGCAATAAAAACTAGAATTTCGCGGTTCTCGCACTTTCGCGCTCGAGATATTCAAATAATAAAGATTTTGGGCGCCCCAGACCGTTGACCCTGGCACGTGAACCTTTTTTGATCTAATCAAAAAATATTGAGGGGATTCCATGGTGGCACCTATGACACAAGTTTGTTCCAATTGAACTTCAAGTTTCAATTTAGATGAATTTTACTTTTTAGCCCCATTTTTTCAACTTGACCTCACATGACCTTGACCTGTCAACATGACCTTTGGACCTAATCCAAATTATGACGGACCCATTGGGCACCTATGGGACAGGAAGTTGGGTTTCCAATTGAAGTAAACTTTTCAATTGAGGGTCATTTAAAAAAAACAACAAGTCTGTGAACCCTCATCCACACACACATCCACAAATTACACACGCACGGATTGTTAAGTGGTCCGCCAGCTATGTGGCGGCACACAAAAATATTGGCCGTTTCTCTTGATATCAAAATTGAGACTATTACGGTTTAAAAATCGGCGGGGTCTCAAATACGATCAGACCACAACCAACCTTTTAACTCTTTAAAGAGTAGACATTCACTGTTGATGTGAACTTTACTCCTTTGAAGTGGAATATTTAGTAGAACGAGTAAAAGTGGAAATGTGCACTCACAAAGGAGTGACGTTCACTTCAAGAGAGCGAATGTCCATTTTTAAAGAGTTCAATGGAGGACAACACCTTTCAGCGCAGCGTTCACTCTCACTCTTTTTGGAGTGAATTAACCAACAACATGCAACTATTTGAGTGGTTCACACTCCCTTTCGAGTGGTTCACACTCCTCGGGGGGGCGGGAAGTCAAGTTTTCACTAGCCCTTTACTCCTTCTACATTAGGGAGTACAGGATAATATCCATGGCTATGCACTAATTACAGCCTTCTGCCTGGAAGAAGAATGCAGCTTTACATGTGGGTGGGGTTTCTTTTATCACCAAAAGGCTTTCTCAAAGTTCATGTGCCACCTTTTCAACTGTATGAGCGCATCCTTGATCTTACAGTGAGGGTACCAGGAAAACACAGTCATTTGCATGATACAGCCCTCACAACAAACCATCCAGATGAAACTGTCTATCCTTTTACCTGAAGTATCCATTGCCAACTTATTAATTCCAGCCCTGCTCTGTCATCCCTGGAGATAACAATGCTAAGCTTGGCTGATGTGCTATTCACTTAAATTTGAACAATGAGTCCAACAGAAAGATATGTACATGTACTTGCAGGGACTTTATGGAACAATTTAACCTTGTGCCACCAACACAGATTTTTAAAATCAGGCTAGTAAATTGTGTTCCACACTGCTGCCCAAATGGAGAAACTTGTCCAGTGGACTAGTAGGGGGTTTCCATAAGGTGATACCCTTTTCTGGACATTTACTTCGGACACCCTTTGAATTTGGAAACCTTAACGGCATAGACACGTAAACCATGTGGTTTATTCGTTACGGTCCTTTAAGGTTTCCGAATCATAGGGTGGTGTCAGAATAGTATTTCCCGAAAAGGGCGTCACCTTATGGAAACAACCGGACTATAGGAGATCAGTGGTGGCCATTTTGAAATGTAAGATACCAGCAATATTGACTTTGATTAAAGTAATGTACTGCATACAATGAGAGTGCCTTAAAATCATTATTATGGACTTATTTGACCAAGCGGTGAAATTTGATCACCAACCCTTAAAGAGGTACATTTCGTGAATTGCGTAAAAATTCAAATGTTCATTAGCGCCATTTGAAATCAGATGCCAATCTTGAATTTCAAGAATTTCTGCTAGCCGTTACACCTGCAATGTCAGCAGTGCATTTCTTTGAGACCGCCTTAGCATACCATTGGATTGTCTTAAAATTAGTGTTTTTCACATTCTACTCAAAAAGGCCACTAGAATTGATTTCAGTGGCAGCCATTTGAAATTAAAGATGCCAGCCATATTGATATTAACCTAAATCAAAGCTTGTATCCATATGAATCATTTTAAAATCTTACTAGACCTCTTTCTATTAGTATAAAAATAGTGGATGCATAAGCTCTCGAAAGTAAAATTTCATAATGGGTAAAACTATAGATGGCGCTGTAGGCCAATAGGGGGACGCTACATTCTGGCACTTTATCAGAATTGTTCGGGGCCTCAATATGTATTTAACAAGCATACCAAGGTTTCATGCTTTTAGGAAAAAGTGCACAATTACTGCCTATATTTGCTGCTTTGGGACTGGGCTATGAAGACAAGTAGTACCTGCAAGATACTTACGGCCAGAACTATAGGCGGGGGGGGGGATTTCAAACCATTATAAAATTGGTATATTCAGCTTTTTTCAAAAGTGACCTACAGGGTGGCCAAAAATTGACACATTTTTGTCGAAAAAAATAACATGCGTTACTAAGAAGTACAAAATGATCCATATAATACAGTAAGAAAGCATTGTACTTTGCCTGCGAAATTCTTCAGAAAGATCCATAAACAAGGCATCTGGAGAGGTAACAAAGTAGTTTTTGTACAGGGTGGTATGAAAATGTAGATCAAACTTGTAGGCACTTCAAAGTTGATGTTGAGTTTAGCGTCACCCGCGCGCGTTATGAAAATAGGGCCGCGTTTTGTGATCCATATTCAGAAAAAAATTCATTTATTTTGGCAAATAACCTTTTGGATCATTGTTTTTCTTTTTCATCGCCTTTTTATTTTTTTCTTTTTTTTTTTTTTTTTTTTTTTTCTTTTTTGTAAGCTTTTAGGAAATTTGGACTTATGCATCTCTGCAATAAATGTTTGGACATAGTTTATGTGACTATTAATTCACAAAAGCAACAGAATTTATGCTTCACATAACGACACATTTGATGACGATGGGAATTACAAAAATAATGAATAATGAATAATGAAAAAGTTACCTCGTTTATGAGCCTGAAAAAGAAGGGTGACGCAAACATCATATTCGATTGCAAGGGCCTAATGATGCCCATATTTACGTATACTACCATATATGTCATATGATCAATGTGTGATGAGTTTGGGCCTTGGAGTCTGAACATAAATTCCAACATAATACACTTGCTATTGGAACCAGTACTTCATGTTTCTTAAACAGCAATCCTGGTCTGTTTGTATTTGTTAATTTTATAGAATTTTCTGAACATCATCCACATGCAAATAAGGCCTATCAAAGATGAATTGAGTAATTCGTACATTTAAGGGCATTTCGTGATTCCAGATACCTTCTGTTTTATTCATAGTTCATAGATATCCAAATTCACAAAATTTGAGGTGATCCGAGCTTGCAGGTTTGTGTTATGAGCAAATGCATGTTTCCCACGGTCCATTTACGGACAGAAAATACAAAATAGTCTTAGTTAAGTTAAAAGTTAAAATAGAATTGCAAGACGCAATGAATGACACCACAAAAGCAAATCTCTAGGGCATACCCGCCACAAAATTTTGATCCCAAACTGTTAACAGCCTTTATTAGGCAGGTCAGGTGAAAATACTGTGTCTGCATCCGTGGATTTAAAATGTATTGTATATGAAAGAAGACTCTTCAGCAACTCAGAACACTTCAAATTTTGAAATCGGACACTCCGTTGCCCAAGTTATTCATTTTTTTGTACTCGAACATAACAGTCATTTGGAGACCAAGTGTCAAAGGTAAGTCTTTTATTTCTTATTTTGACATGGCACCGTGGTACTGTCATCTTTCAACACAAAAATATGTGCAGAATCTTAACGATAAAAGGTATACACTTGATTTTTTGAGGGTATGTTCCTGAATATGTACCTAAAGATTACATAATATTGCAAGCAGTTGACGCGCCATTTACCAACTAATTTTATCATTTTTAGGGAAAATGTTTAAAATTTGTGTTTTTCAATGAAAGGAAAAAAACTATTCTTAATATAGATGTACTTTAAGAGAAATTTACACAATCTCATCTGACAACTTTCTCTCCTTAACACTCACAGAATTTTGCAGTCTATTCGATAGTCTTACTTTATCCTAATAGCATATTTTGACCAAAAATGAGAAAATTTGTTTTTTTTAAATCACAATAACAAAACAATTGAAAAATTCAGGTTTTTTCTTATAAGCATAAACAAACATAATTATGAACCAAATGAGCCCAAAAATGCTCCCTTATTTGGCCTAATGAACTTATTTTAACCAAAAATGTGCAAAGAATTTAAGAGTTTTGTTATTTTCTTGCATTTGTGGAGAAGTTACAAGCTATCGGTCTTTGGAAATTTCATGGTTTCCCCTTCAAGCCTGTACAACAAATATGAAGAGAGGATTGTACAAAATATGGCATAGGCCTAATTTGCATATTGTGGCAAAAAATGGGCATATTTGGATTTTTCTGAAATTTTGCATTTTTGTGCGATAGTTTTCAAGCTTCAATCTGTAGTTGTCATTGGGTTCTTCAAACCTGTACAACAGAACATTGCACAATGATTGAAAATATAAAATTCATGACCTAATTACATATTGTGTCAAAATGAGCAAAATGTAAGGCTGTTAAGCCCTCGTTTTCAAGCATAATTGTCCACCAAAGAGCCATATTTTAAAGGTTTACCACTCTCAACCAAAGACCCCTATTTTTTTTTTGGGGGGGAGAGAATTTTGAAAATCTTCACCAAATAACCCTAGTTTTTGAAAAATGACATTTTGATAATTAGCAAATTTGTCGTCAAAATAACCCCATTTATGGGCCTTTGGCTGTCTCTCACCCAAAAGACCTTTTTTGACACGGTACCAAATGCATTGGGTCTGAGATACACTAGCCTTTAAACCCCTAAGAATTTTATTTGAGGCCATCCCCCCTCCCCCCCCCCCCTCGTGAAAAATGTTTTAAATTAACTAAGGGCGGGTCATTATTTACGCCAGGGGAAATAGAGGAATGGAGGGGAATGCGAAGAAAATTGAAGCGGAGAGTGAATATGCTTTTTTTCTACAAGAAAGAAGGAGGCAAACAATGAAATTTCAAGGGGAAATGTAAGATTTTTTTAACGGAAGCGACGGGTGAATGCGACATTTTCGACGAAGAATTAAATCCTGCATTCCCTGGTGTAAATAATGGACCGTTGTCTAATGTAATTAATAATTCTTCAAGAAGCACTTGAGGGACCTGCTATAATTAAGGCAGAAGGTCTAATCAAGCTAGTGTGAAATTTTGGCGGATTATAATGGAAATACATTTGGTTTTGAAAAGCTTCATTATAAGTCGAAGCCCATACCTCGCCTATGAAAAGATTACGTACTTCATTTATTTCACTGAAGATACAAACTATTTTGGGATCTTTACATCACAACTGTCAAAAAAGCACAGCACCGCCAAGTGAGCACAACATACTGCATATAGGGTGCCATTTCAACGTTTGGCATGCAAGTTGGTTTCTTGGTGGCACTTTATGCATTTCTCATATTAGTCTTCATTTCGGAGAGCGGTTAGCGAATCAAATTGCTTTGTAAAAAAAATACAAAAAAAATCTTTGATCAATATGTAATCTAGTACATCTTGTTGATTTTATGGAAATATTTTCGTTGTGGAGAAAAAAAATCTGGAATTTTTCAAAAATCCATAACTCAGGGACCCACGCATCTGATTCACAATCAACAAACGCCAAGCTGTAGCCTTGTCATCAGAACTTTCAAAAACCCACACTCTGAAGGCCTGAAACCAGTCGCAACGCTCCGATTTACACATTTCGTAAGTCACCGTTAGTCAACTTAAATGCTAAACTCATCAAAAGTGGTGCCATGCGGCGTGGTCTATGTTTCCCATGGTTTCAATGGGGCGTTGAAAGTGTGCGCGAAAAAAATTCGCTCATTTTGTGAGATGATTATCAAGGTATCTCACGAGATAGCTACCAACCTACTCATATTTTTCAATTCCGTTTAGAATGTTAGAGGGAAGAATGCTGCGACAACATATTGAGCGGGATGACATTGGGATTAGCCTTATTTTAATTAAATTGATGGATTTCGGTAGAATTTGTTTGGCTCTCTTACACACCACACACACAGACGTTAGTGCAGTCGTAGAGTCACGATTACGTAATAGGTACTGAACTGCCTACCTTATGTGCCTGGGTCAGTGGTTTTCTGACCAAATTTGGCTGAAATCGGACCCAGGTTAGCACTAGATAGCGCTGGTAGAATTTAAGGAGTTGGCCCGGGCACTCCTATTTTCACTCAAGGACCCCATTGTTCAGAAAATACAGACAAATTTGATTCACCCACAAAAACCCTATCTATGGTCAATTTGGCTCTAACCCAAAGACCATAGTTTTTGGAATGTGTACTAGCTGTCACTGATTTCCTCTGAGTTCGAATGTGCCAGCCTTACACATGTGTTACACTTCATATGTGAGTGCACCCCTCGAAAAGGAGCGTGCCAGAAAGAAGAAATTTACAACCACAAACATGTTAGCTGGCTTATACCAGCTATCGGAAAGATTTAGTATCTGCCACAGGCCTACGAATGGCAACGTAACGGAATAAACAGCATGTTAAAAGTCTCGACTCAGAGATTTCGAAATATTATTTTTTTGTGTAATAATGAAAAAAATAGTCAACTAGAACTAAAATAGTTAACCTAAATGCACAATTCCGCAAATTTGAGATGAATGGATTTTCGTTTGATGCAGTTAAAAATTTATGTGTAGTATTACGTCCATAGGATACTGTGTATAATAAAATTCCGGATCCGGGAATTTTTAAACAAAATTGTGAATTGTCTATATGAAGAATTCGATTAAGCTTAGCAATTTCACACAGTGATGGTATATGGACAAGCTTTATGTAATGGCAAAAAAACACGATTTTTGGAATTGAGGGCGCCCTCCTCAGGAAAATCTCTGGTCGGCCTTTAAAGGTGCGAATTTAAGTGGTGGCAGAATACTCAAAACCCCAGTGCGGACATAACAATGACAGGCTCTACATGGCTGAGCATGGCAGTACTCGGATCATGAGTTCATGTACTTCCAGTTTACATGCGGTTTATTCAGTAACGTTGCCGAATTCGGAGCATGTGGCAGACTACTAAATGCTTCCATAAAAGCAATTTGAGGTATCGATAACGGCGGAAAAAGATTGAAATTACCTTCTTTCATCTCACATAATAGTCAAGAGTGAAATTACCTTCTTTCCATCTCAAAGTAGTCAGAATATGTTTAAACCCTTTCGGAAACTGGTTTTGGGACCGAATCGCCAGCCTTGACAGGAAACCAGACATTTAATCCCGTACAATTCATCCCGAGACATTTCATCCCACGGACGATTCATCCCCGTGACGATCATCCTGGAAAGAAATACATTATCGGGGCTAGCCGGCTATAGAGGTGAAAGTGAGGTTTGTAGTCGTATTAAATTGCTTTTAAATCTGAATCACCCCCTGATTCAATTTATATTAACACTTAGACCATTTACAAGTGAATTTAGATTTTTATGTGTATTATTATTCTTATATTTTGCAAATATTTCTACAAGTTGAAAATTTGGATTTTAATTACAAAATTCGTCAAATGACTAATTACAAATGGCCAATGTGTACTTAAAATTCGTTCATTTTGTGCTTGACTAACTTCTAGTCATTTGACGAGTCTAAAGTGTAGTCTTTATTAGTCAATTAATTGCATTGACCAAATTAAAATTCGTTCAGTCATTAATAGTCATTTTAAAGTGTAATTTTAGAGGTAATAAAAATATTTTGTAATCATGAAAACTACGTTAAAATATTGGAAAGTTATCTTCCAACATAGCAAACATGTTTCCAGCCATTGAAGTACATTTTATGAATGATAAAATATGAATGTATGAAACAAGATTTGCAGGACTAATTTTTAATTAGTCAAATAAGACACATTTTGACTAATTACTATTCTCAGTGAATCACAGTTCGAATCTGCGAAATCGATCAAAATGGGATAAATAATGGTAGTGTCTAATTATCCTTTCATGATGAAATAAAAGGAGGGGGATTTAGATAAATTTGTTGTAAAACAAAAAACAAGGAGAAAAACACGATACGATATTCAGGAGTACACAGAAGTAGCCATGAAAGAAAATAGAAAATTACAAAAATCAGAATAAAATTGCACGTATGTTTCCATTGGGTCCGAATGACGGATGTGGGGCCGAATTGACCAATAGTTTACTGAGACCAATGTACGTTTTTTTTCCATTGGGACCGAATGGGCATGGGACCGAATTGACTGGGACCGAATTGACGTGGGACGAATTGGACCATCCTGAACCGAAACTAACTGGGAACCCGCAACTGGGTGTGGGACCGATACGACCTGCACCCGTAGTGAGTGCATATACAAAGACGGGGTCAGGAATTTTGCACCGCGATCGGCGGTGTAAAAACGCTGGCGATGAAGATCTTTACAATAAGTTAAATCGAAGTTATATTAGCGATTACTCATAATAACAAACATTGCAGCATACATTGGGCAATGTATTTACTTTGTATTACTGAGATAAGACCTAAGTAAAACAGTGTAAGTCCACGTCATTGAGTGGCAGAGTGGCCGCTCGAACAGCGATCGAATTGCGAATCCGCAATATGCCTACTTTTAAGGTACCACCGAGTTTACTGTTTTAATCCACTTTGTTACAGTAAAAAACCGAAACAATCAATTTAATTTTTAGGGGATAAATGTTGAGGGGATGAATGTGAGGGGATGAATCGTTCACGGGATGAATGTCCGGGATGAATTGTACGGGGATGAAGTAATGTCTAGCAATCCCTGACAGTGTTGCAACAATAATGCACATATAACGCCCAACTGACACAATTTATGATGAAAGATCGTACTTATAATTATAAACTTTAATTACTCTGTTCTAAAATTCAAAGTGGGTGCTGGTACTGGACGGTTTGTAATTGTAATTTGAAGAGGCTTATCTTGTATTGTTTATAATAGTTAAAAACGATTATAGTAGCCGTAAAATCCTTTTCCTTGCCGCGATCACGCACGGCCCGACCAGCTGTAAGCTTTTTCAAGAGGTAGGCTAATAAAGTGTTTCTTTGAAATTGGTCAGACGTCAACTGATCGGATAGGCAAAACTTTCATAACGGCACGGGTCAGTCAGTCAGTCAGCCAGTCAGCCAGTCAGTCAGTTAACGGATTTCTACAGTTACTGGTGGTCTCCCGACCGCAAAAATATGCACAATAGGTTTCGTTTGATATCTTGCACCTCTGAATGACTAAAGGTACTAACACAATATCTGCACCTAACGACGGCTTTACGAGTCTAGCCTATAGACACGCGACCAGTGTTCCAGACTGACCAGAATGTTATCTAAATCTGTCATATCTCTATTTTAATCCTCCCTTGTATCAACTAAGTAAAAGACTAAGAATTGACAGCCAAAACAAATCAGGAAAAGTGGACGATTTTGGCGCCTCTTTCGACATTTTGGCTGAAAATCATGTACAGGCGCGCGTACAAATCGCCTGTCCGATAGCCCTGACTATAGACATTTTTTCGGGCAAGTAAAACGTTGGGTAGTCGTTCCCGTTCGGCACGTTCCAAATCCCTGGTCCAAATATCACTAAATGGTTTATGGTTTACTGACTCTACTCCCAATCAATCACTATATTTACAGAAAAAAGTAATAGTACAACATATTCACTTACAAGTTTTACTTTTACCGTTTCATGAATAAAGGTAACAACAAAAATTAAAAAAGATTTAATCTTATACACACGTCGACATTACCAGCTGGGAATCACCTTTGCACCATTTTCACAAAGCTCGATCGATATTGCTTTCCCAGTCCAGCCGGTCCCAGTTCAACGATCTGGCCTCGGCCACAAAAATATTAGTCGCAATCTTGAACCAGGGCTGAAAAAATGTAACTTTCCCGGGAAGCTGAATAGATTTTTCCGCCGGACAGCTTCCGACATAAATGAACTTATTCACCTTCAAATTGATTCCGAATGGTCCGGGTGATCGGGCGTTTAGAAAACCGCTGTTCACGCTCGATTCTTGCACTATAAATTGGTATTTTCCGCGCCAAAAAAAGCGCTGAAAATTCTTTCCCGATTCAGTATTTACAATAAAGCAATTACTTCACCCCCATGTATTAAAATGGATCAAACCAAACAACTACGTGAACATAGCTTCCATTCATATGTTAATTGAAAGTAAACAAATAAACAACAGTAATTAAATTGAATTATTTTTAAAAAATCATTTCAGAACGATACATAGATTTAAATCTAAATATATCATACTACGCGACACTGAATACGGAAAAACGAGAAATAGAGATAGAGGTAAAACGAAATCGAAAAACAGCCCAAACCGGTATGAAGAAGGAGGGAAGTCAAGGCAGGCCGTCCAAAGGACAAGAATTATTTTTAATTCTAAAATACGTCATTTTAGCTTGAAAAAAGTACAAAATGGCCGACGCCGCCGGTGAACCGCGGCATGGCCCACGTTGCGTACTCATTTGTTTTAGAATCAGTTAGCATCTCAGGAGAATCTTACCCGGTATTGCAAATTTGTGATCAGAAATTACACTTGGGTGACGTGAGTACCTTGTCATGACTGAAAAGTCATGAAAGGATCAGTATTCCCTGTAAGGTTGAAAGCTAGACTGGCTTGGGGAATTTCCCCGGACCTGTTTTAATCATCATGTTTTTTTTCCCGCGTACAGAGTTCAGACCAGCCGCTGGCTGTCCTGTACGGATCTCATTTCCCACTGAGATCGCGATAAATTTTCGGGCATGTTCTTCCACTGTCTCGGGCAAGTAGTTTTCTCTATGAGGTTGCCCGATCGGGCAACCAAGAAACTATATTTTGTCCGGCCCTGATCAGTTATCCTAAACCGGGGGGGGGGCCCCCGAGCGTATTGACTCAAAAGAGAACGTGCTCGTTTTTTCTTATGTGAATGATTGAACGTGGATGACAATAGGACCGCCATTTTTTTCTCATTTTATCTAATGCTTTGTCATATACTAATCACATATCAAGCTCAAATCGAAGTCCTTCATTAGAAAATTACACTCGGGTTAAAATTTCGGATCCGGACTTTTTGTCAGACCAGATAGCCAATTCCTATGGCCCATAAGCCTAAATGTTTAGCTGCATCAAAACGAACATCCGATTTAATCTTCATTACAATCATGTTTTTGAAGTCCAAGTGTGTGAAA
>JAMKCH010039874.1:0-13212 GCA_023653785.1 Ophioderma brevispina
TCCAAACAGAGATTCCTTACTACGAACATCCAAAGTATATGAGAAGTTGTTAAAAATGTGACTAAATATAGAATAATATGTGCTTCCCAGAGGAAATAGTAAGTATTTTAGACCTCGAATAAACAGAGAAATTACGTTTTGAGAAAATTGCAATTGAAAAAAACTTATTTTGTACAGTGGAAGATGGAAAAATGAAATGTAACGTTTTAACACAAAATGTAAATATCATATAGTTTCCAAACAAAGTGAAAATAAAAAGCTTATGATAAGGACTATTCACAAATGCAAGAATACAATAGAAAATTGCAGATATTTTCGCCAAAATGATGGACGTCATCTTTATTGCCGTAATATCTAGTTTTTTGCAATCCAGGCGAATTTTAGGACCTCTGGATCGTTCATCAACGGGATTCCAGACTATCGATATCTGTGGTTGTAAAAAAAGTTCTCTCGAGGTAACCGATTTTCAATTTAAAGCCTTTTTTAAATGTGAGCCTGAATATTGTTATTTTATTAGTATTATTTTTTGTTATTATTTTATTTTGCCTTTATTTTCGGCATATTTATCAACGTGCGTTAATTCTGTCAGACAAAGGTATCTAAATCAGTGGTAATGAAAAGGGTCACTTAATAGGTCACTCACTTTTGAAAAAAAGATAAACCTCTTCTGAACACTTCGAGCCTATATAAATATAAAGTACCATTAAAGTCGACTCAGAGATTTGATATAATATTTTAATATATTAATTAAAAATAGTCAATTAGAACTAAAGAGGAGTCGCCTAGATGCTCATTCAAAGTATGAGATGAATCGGAGTTTTCGTGGTGATGCAGTAAACACATTATGTGTTATCATAACATTGCCATAGGAGGATACTGTGTACTAACAAAATTTTCGGATCCGGAATTTTTAAACAAAGCTGTGATTTTCTATTTGAGGACTTCGATTTGAGCTAGCTATTTCACACAGTGGAGTAGTATATGGACAAGCAGTATGTACAGGCAAAAAACACAATTTGTTTGAAAATGAGGGGGCGCCCTCACCGGGAAATCTCTGAGGCAGCATTAAATGGTGAGTCGTCTAGCTGGTGTAGTGGGTACGTATTTGGTCTTACAAGCGAAGGGTCCCAGTTCAATTCCCAGATAAAGGTAAGTGAGTGATTTGGTCTGTCAAACCAAATTGTGTAATATGGCCTTGATGTAGATTTCCTTGCCATATACAGATAGGTATGACCTTTTTTTCTCTAAATTATTAGCGTTTACTAGGCAATTAATCAAATGTTTTGCAAGTTATCATAACGTTTTAGAAACGTTTTTAAATCGTTCATTACGTATTAAGAACGTTTGATACCGTTCTGCAATTCGTTTTAATAACGTCTTAGAAAACGTTTTGAAAACGTGAAAAAGTGTCTTACACATTCACATGTTTTTAACGTGTTAAAATGACGTCAAAGTGCAATTTAAACTTTTTTAAACGTTGTAACACGTTCAATTGGCTCGCTGGGATGAAGCTGATGATGACGATGACGAATTGATGATGATGATGAGCGGCTGCCTGCCTGATGATGTTGATGATGTGATGACGACGACGGACGATGACGATGGCGATGACGACGATGACGGGTTGGTGGGTGAATGGTGATCATGGTGATGGTAATTGATAATGGTCTGGTATGTGATGATGATGATGGATGATGATGAGATGGACGAGTGATGATGATAGCTGTGCTGCTTGATGATGAGGATGTTGCTGATAATGATGATAATGACGACGTCGACGATGACGATGACGATGGCGATGATGGCGATGACGACGCTGACGATGATGGTGGTGGTGGTGATGATGATGATGATGTGACGATGATGACGCGATGATGACGGATGATGATGATGGAGATGATGATGATGATGATGATGTGATGAGATGATGTGATGATGATGATGATGATGATGATGATGATGATGATGAATGATGATGATGGAAAGTGCAGAAAGTGCATGACCACCGCAATTCGGCAACATCCCTTTTATAGACTCCCGTTTTCATTTTCTTGTGAGACATACAATGCAACAAAAAGCTTAACTTATCAGGAAGCTATAATCTATCCTGATTCAATTTTGTTTAAAAACGGATTATAGCGGCCTGCAAACAGATTCAGATTAACATTTGTGATTGACAATTTATAATGGCGGCCGATATAGCTCAGAAGAACCTTCAAGGCGAATTGGAGAAATGTGAAAAGATGTTCACAAAAAGGTGAGGCCAGCAGTGATAATAAATGGCATTTACGCCGGAGCCTCTTTTTTTTAATCAGGAGAGGCCACAAAGTTTAGGTTAAGACAATTCATTTCGTACAGTTGGTGAATGAAAATTCAACAGCAAGGCTTGCCCTTGCCTTGGCAGGCCATGCAATGCACATGATGCATGATGCAGCACGCGCACATGATAAGGCTAGCTAGCTGCAATTGCTGTATTTCACATGATTCAAGGCTAGCATTCATACATTGATGGCTTTTGGCCCTGGTTGGATTCACGTTGGAAAGAATTCGAAAGAATGTAGTATTCTGCCAGTGCCACAGGCTACGAAAACCGGCAACGTAACGGACATAAACCCATTGAAACGCATTCATGTTATTGTTTTAATAAAGTGACAGGAGGAGATTTTTTAAGATACAAATTCTCTCAAATTGCACAGATTCGATTGTATAGACCACCTACAAGAACGTTTTTCCGAAGGTTTATGACAAACACGTACAAAAGCAAACAGCAAACCTTGTTTTGAACTATTGCTGCCTAAAGTAATTGTCCCCATAGAACACCGCGCTTTGACTTTCTGGCGTGCACGACAGAAAGGAAAGTACTAAATAATAATATTATTACATAAAGACGGCGTATTCGTTATTCACTTCAGGTGTGATCTAATACATTGGAAAGCATTTCATATATGCAAAAAATCCCGGGTTCAAAAAAATTGGGGGCGCTTTTTTCTGGAAATCTCCTCATGTTCTCTTTAACAAAGGGTTTTGCGAATTTTAGTGGTGGCAGAATACAAATTCACCCAAGAATTCTGTTATTGTGCACCACCCTTTGTACAAAAACAAAACCGGCACCGTTGTTCCTGGTTAATTTATGCGCATGCGTACAGATGCTTGAGTGAATTCTATTTTTACGATGCCGGGTAGACGTCGAGTGATTCACTTGTGCAAACAGCGCCGAATCAAGTACAAAATAACCTTTCACGTGAAATATAGTGGCCGATCCAAGTACCCTTTACGAGGCCGGTGGTTCTTTCTGAACGGGAACATAATGTAGTCGCATACCTTTAAAAAAAAATATATTTTTTCCAAAAATTAAATAAAAATAACCTTCTTATTTAGAGCATAACTTACCTTGAAATCCGGTTGTTGACAGAAATCCATACGATTTTCATTCCAGAGATATGGTATTTCAAAGGTTTGGGAAGATTCACAGTCACCTTGTGTGTTTAAAAAATGGTTAAAAAATTTCGCGTTAAATGCGGATGAATTCGAATGTTCGAATGTGAATTCCCTGCACATGCGCAGTAAGTTATGGCGCTGCACTTAAAACCGAGATTTGCACACGATGGGAAAGTATCCCAGTGTACCGGCCAGCTCGGGCTTGCCAGCGATCGCCGAAAACACTCATGTGATGGTATATACATGAACTGATGAAGTTGCAAGGTCAGTTGTGATTAATTATTATCCGTATAGTCGGTAAATTAGTCCTCTAAGTCACCACATGTACTAGTGGTGACTAAGTTTATAATTTCCCTGTTCCCAGTCGGTTCGCATGGAGTTTGCGGTATTTTTTTATGGCTTCCAGGAACGGATCTTTTGCAGTTTCGGATGCATAAAATTACATTGTGCTGAGCGAAAACGCGTGCAGCTGGCGTGGAAAAAATCCGTGAAATATCACTTCCGATTTCATTTTCCCCAAGTATACTCACCAAAATAGTTTAAAATTCCAAGATGACTTAAACCGGCTTTATCTGATATCAAAATCGATACTACATCAGGGTAAAAATCAGGTCCAGGGTCCCAAAGACGATTCGGAACCTGACCTGAACCAAGAGAAGAATCTCGTGTATATCCCATGGATCAATCCGTCTCTTCAAACAACATTACAGGGTTGGGTGTCGCATTCGGGCCCATCAAATACATTGTGTCCCAGTTCGTAAGTCACACATTTGAGTGCCTGATAAGGACAGTAAATGTGAGTCCAAGTGGATTTGAAAGATTGGTCCTTTTAATTCATTTAAACATTCTCTATGGTTTATTAGCTCATTTTCAATAAGGACTTCCACAAATTTAAATGTAGTTCCAAAGATGAAAATTGGTTTGTATTGCAAAATGTTCTTTGAAACCAGCCATGAGATCGATATCCGGAAGATTTTGTTAGACGTTTCACATAGAGGTCCATGCATGATTCGGTACATGTGTGCTATATGACGGGGCAGTAGCACGGAAATAATGAAATGGGCAATACCCACATTTGCATCCATGGGACTTATATAAGAAACGTCCTACCAAGATTTTCTCCCTAGCAATGATCACGTGGTGTCACGTGATATAGATCTGAAAGTCAGCGCATCTGCCAATCGTCATTGGCTCGTGGGATACACACAGGATCTTCTCTTCCTTTAACCATTACATATCAATTAACTTTTTTGCATGGACAATCTCATTTAGGTCTCCCAACCCACAAAATCTCACAAAACAACACCAGGGTACATATTGTGAGACTTTGTAGATTCAGTGCAGTTAAACACTCTGCACTAAGATATTGTACGATTTTGTGAAGATGAGAATCAGTGGTGTACGATGCATGGACACCAATGTGAGTTTTGAGTGCAATGATTTAAATATAAGTTAATGCTATATACTGTGCGCTATTGTGCGATTCAGTGATTAGTCCAGGCTACAGACCAAGTGACCTTGTTATACCATAGATATATGTTTTCAATGTTTTCTAGAACAGGCTTTCTGCTGAATCTGAATCGAGGATGCAGACAAAAAACCTGAGCATTTTCGAGGAAACGCAAAATTCAAAATGGCCACCAAAATACACTAAAAACTCATATGTTAATAATCAAAAGTGTATTTTTGCCTGTCAAGTCAAAAAACCCATGTGACCAATTAAAATGTGATTCATTAACCCCCTAATTAAGGAGATTCAATATGGCCGCCAATACAACAAAGCATCTGATATTTCTACTTTTGACCTAGAATGGTAACCATGTATAATACCATGCTTTAGAATTATCCCCAATATATGAATGAAACACTTATGAATAGTTCAACAATTTTCTAATTAATGAAATCAATAAACCATTCAAGAGGGCTCCAAAATGGCAAACGTCATTACTACTAAAGGGCAATGGTGCCAGTTGGTGTATTCACTATAAAAGCTTCATAGCAATTTAAAATAATAACATGATCAAAGTGATTGATCTCTGCAAGATGGCATCCTAGATAGGCGGTCACTATGGCAGCAAATGTCAATAATAAAGGTCAGTAATTCATGCACGCTGTAGGCTAAAGATAGATATTTTGTGGTTTTTAGTTGATTATTCACTTCCAAACAAACCCCAGTAATGTGGGGCTATCTTAATTACATTGAGTCGTTGTTCATCAAATACCCCAACAAGGATGCCAATGGACGCTTAAAACCTACCAAAACAAAGAAACATATCTCTCTAAGACTATTAGTGATCGGATTTTCGCCGCATAGTAATGCCCTTTTTCCAGGCCATATTGCATACCCATTTTGGATGGCAATCTTTACATGGTATCGATTCTCTGATGACCTATGATGTGTACATTGATCTGATTGACTTACATAGAAATACACACAAAAATGGCAGTACTAGGGTTAGGACACAGCTATCAATTATAGCCATCTTAGAGTATTGGAAGCCATCTTGGAGCCTATAATGACGGAATTTATTATCCCATTTTTTTAATTATGTCTTATGATTTAATTAATTTCTTGACTGCAAAAAATACCGGATCGATACCAAATTACCAACCTGTCAGTCAAAAATAGATCAAGATCAGACACTTTATACTGGCGGGACATATTGCATTCATGATTACGTGGTTACACGAATCTATGTTAATGGTCACAATGAATGTTGAAACGAGACAGGATGAAAAATCACAACGTTTGAGTGAACAAGAGATGAATTTGTGTTTGGTGGCCATTTTGATTTTTTGCGTTTTTACAAAAAAATGCTCAAGGTTGCTCGTCTGGAATCCATCGGATATCAGAAATCAGCATAAAAAATACTGGTCTAGAAAAAAACCGTGAAAACATTAATATTAAATAAAACAAGGTTGCTATTTAGGTATCAATGAATCTGTAGCCTGGATAGATTCTAGTCAAGAATGAGAAATGTGTGCTTGTTCTGATTGTACCTTTTTAGGCTATTGGGTTTTCTTGCAGATTACCAGAAATTTTAGCTGCTAGGCAACCAATAGATGCGCAACTAAGTGAAAACAACATTGTCAAGTCTGGTAAGTTGACCAGTCGTCATCCAAGCAGGACACCAGATAAATTCAGCATGCATTGACAAACTTTGCCAACTTTTATGGCTGGCCTAGTGATTTTCTTGGCCCCGCAATTAGTGGATCAGCATTTTCTATTTATCCCATTATATACATTACGAAATTAATTGATCCAATAGTGCATGTTTGGCTCAAAAAAGGCCCTTGAGACACCCCTAATGCCACATTAAAAACTTTCGATGCGCCCTTGCCTAGCAGCGGTCCAATGCTAGAATCGATCGCCCAACCAATGACGTCATGACCCTTTGCTCTTTTTTGTGTCTCAGTTGGGGCACCATGTGAAAATTTTAATGGGATTAATTATACATAATATTTCCCCTTTATCGCCGATTTGTTTATGTATAAACATCTACCTCTACGGGATCGTCGGAGTTTGGGATGGATGATGTGTGGTGAATTGAGCTGTTTTCTTTAGATCCGGAAGTTGCTAAGGAGTGGAGTGGCATTAGGAAGATTTCATGGAGTGGATTGGAAGATTTCTAGGAGTGGAATTGGAAGTCTAAGAGTGGAATTCGGAAGCCTGTTAAAATTACCTAACACTGCAGGCTGGATATTGTGTGGACTGATCACAGATCACAATTATACCACATTTCATCATACTTGACACTTACCATAGACACATCTAACCACAAAATTTGATTGTGGTATATTGTGGTATATGCTTAGTAGTTTGATTAATCATAACTATACCAAATTGGAGTACACTAATAAGATAAACACCAATATATCCACCGAATAAAACACAACAACCAAGCTGCCACCAGAGGCACAATGACAGGGATGCCAAGAGAAATGTGGCCCAGGGGAACCTTGGGTTATCGGCTAAATGGTGCGGCGGGTGCGGAGGAACATGAATTACCACACTTTAAAGTCAATATAAGATCACATACCACAACACCACAAAATATGTAGGGTTCTATAAGATCATATACCACAATCTACCACAATATTACCTTTGTGGATTTTGTGGCTAGAGCCTTGTTAGGGATAGTATCAGATATATATTATTTATTATCATTCACATGGTGACCGAGAGCCTCAGGCCATTTGTTTCGCGTGATCTGTACTGCAGGGTGTTAAGTGGGTTATCCTTGGCCAGGTTGAGTTCCCCCCTAGTAAGTCACCACCTAGAACGCCAGGGCATGTGGGGTTATGTACCCGGTTCTCGTGTCTGCTCCTTGCATTATTTATATTTTTTTTCGGCGCTGTACTATAGTCTCCGGTGCAAACCATGAATTGTGTATCAAGCGTATACCAGTCGTGCCGATGAATCTCAAATTTTTCTCAAAATGGGCGGGGGGGGTGTTGCCCTGTGTTCTTCTGTTGTACGCTTGGTTCCTGGCCTTATTCTGCTTACCACTTTTTTTTGGGTCGTACGATCTACTGAGAAGGAGAAGTTGCGATTTAGACCATGATGAATATATACTCTTCTTCAGAGAGGCTTTCCAGTCATCATGCCGATACGTTCTCAGAGGACAGGGATAGCTGCTAAGGTTTTAGAATACTTCTCCTATACGCCTCCAAAGTCTCACACAAGTAGCAGAATAGTCAAAAGATTCTCATAGCCATGACTACCGGAGATCTAGAGGCTCTCCTTCGTAGTTCTTCACGTCTAGGATTTTTCGGGTTAAAAGACATAGCGGAGAGTCTTCTCATAAGACTATTATTAGACCAAGTTCTGATCATGTAGACAAGAAGAAAACAGTGGCTTCTCTCTACGTTTTACTTAGACAGCCGAACCGTTCCTCTGTATAGAGGACATTGCCTCTTATTTGATTCCTCCAGATAACGATCGAAGAACGATCTTGTCACACATTATATGTTTCAAGGCCTAAAGAAGATTATTTCTCCAAGTCTAGAATTAAGAATACTATTAACTGTGAATAAGGGAAGTCTGTTTCACACCATGCATGGTGTACTTGATTCCTGAAGTTGGTACGTCTGTCTGATATGTTGAAGGGATCTATCCTCTCAATACTCTTTAAGTGATGCCTCGTAACAAGAGCATCCTCGATATCAGCCTCTAGTGATACCGTCCAAGTTAAGCTCTTTAAGGCTACTCAACCACTACCGGCTGATGCTACTCCGATCATTGCACATTATAGTCAAGGCACTTCCAGTTAGAGCGCACTGGTAATAGCTTGGGTAGGCCTCATGATTTGAATGAGGATACGAAATTGTAGAGATTTCTCAGATTTATGGAGCTCCTTATTCCGATACGGACTCGTCGGACGGAAGATTTCGAAGACATACAGTACCTATCTCCTATGTTTGCTGCGTCCTTTTGACGGGCCGTTGGTATTCGAGGTTTGAAATGTGATTCTGCTATTTCTGTTTGACTCCCTTCCAGATGGATTCTGAGTCTTCCCTACATGTGAGGAAGATTTGCATTTCTAAGCTCCTATGGGCCCAGACCATGATGGGATATGATTGTAGTTGATGAGTAAATCTTACGCCAAGCAAGAGACCATGCCCACCAGCCAGTATCGAAGGCGTTCTTCTAGAAACATAAACAAACCGTACATAGAATTGATTCTTGGAATGAGGGCCAGGATGTGAGCTTCGGACTTTGGGAACAGATTGCGGTAATTATATGTGACTTCGATTGTAGCCTTATCTCTTAGCATCCTTATGGATGCTTTATTGGAGCTATGTAGAGCTGTCTAGTGGAGCAAGTGAGAGAGGCCTAATACTGTGAGAGTCTTCATCATGTTTTATCTGAGCCTTCTTTACTAAGATTGCTACCAATAGTGGCTCTGGGAAGGAAGACGGAGTTGACGCCGTGCTTTTACAGCCACAGAAGTTCTCCTCCATGCTCCTAGAGGTTAAAGATCTTCTGAGACAGTGGTCCTAGGTTAGCCTCTCTGGAAGAAGAAACGAGTTTAGCTGCTGATCAGTTCCTAAGTCTACAAGACAGAGGTTCTTCAGGATTTAGACCGTATAGATACAGACCTAACGATTAGGCTTTCGCAGCGACTTCCGCTCCAGTTATTTCATGCCTCAGAAGGACAGAGGTTCCTTCGGAAGTCGGGCTTCGAGGCTTTCGACTCTATCTAATTTAGAGGTCTAGCCAGTACAGAAGTTATTCTTCCTACTCCAGACATAGAGGCGCCAGATGTGGCGCGCGTAGGCGAAGACGTCCATGGATTCCTACACCTATGACGCCCGCGGAGGGGCATCTGACAGTTATCCTCCGGGGCCCGGGTTTGGGTCGAAAACCTCGGATCTATGGGTTCTTCAAACAACTTCAGTAGATTACCATTTGCAGTTTTCCACTGTTGAAAGTCAGTTTTTGCTAGACGGACTATGCAGAAGAGATCATTTAGGCTATATTTTTCAAAAACCAAAACGTAGACGGTAGTGAAGGAATTGTTAGGAAAAAATGTTATTTTTACAATAGAAAACAGGAGGACTAGACTGTTCAAAATCTACGCCCTCTGAACGATTTATTCGTCCGAAGTTTTTCAGAATGTTTGCTCTTTAAACCTGTGTCAAAGAGTTGAAGCAGGGCTGGTTTGGATGCGACATTGGATTTTTAAGACGCATACCTTTAAGTTCCCGTTTTGTCTCCATCAAAGGTGGCTTCGCTTCAGTTTAGACAATCAGTCTTACCTTTTTCGAGCTCTACCCTTCGTCTTTCTACTCTCTCCTACCTTACAAGGACTAGTGAGACAGGGCACCGAACAATCTGAGAAGGAGGGTATATCCAAATATTCTCTATCTCGATTGATGATTGTTTGTAGCGTCAAGCTAATCGAGTCGGAGAAGTCAGTTTACTTTGGTTATGAAGACGGCGAAAGAGCTGCGGTTCTGTATAAAACAAAGAAATTTAATCTCATCTCAAGTCAGAAGTCGGAGCTTTTATAATTCTGGACTTGAAGGAAAGCAAAAGTTTTTCCTACAGAAGACGAGAATCACAAACTGTGGGATAGTATCTTTCTCATTCTGAAGATAAATTATCTCATGATCATATATGGCTCCGCTGCACAGGAATGCTGGCAAGCTTAGTAGACCTTCTTCCCCTTCTGCCAGTTGTGGTGGATACTGATCCAGTTAAACCTTCGGGATTACTACAGGGACTAACGTCACGATCTACACCGTCTAGTCCATTAAAGCCAAAGATCTGTGATTGTAGCATCTACGTGATAATGCAACTCAGAATTCGTATGGTGGAAAAAGAGGTTCCACGAGATACCTCATCGAATTATTACCACGACGGATGACTTAGAAGATAGGTTGGAAACATGCAGAGATCCCACAAAATTAAGGGGTATGTCGAAGATAATAAGAATCTCCATATTATATACAGAGTTGTAGCGTTAACCACGCTCTTAAAAGCGATTTAAACAGATGGTTTCTGGGAAGTCAGTGAAATCAGATCAGACAGACATTCCACTGTAGTTGCCTACCTCAACCACCAAGGAGGAACTAAGAGTATCCTAATGTGAACTGCAACCATCCGCCTCCTTACTTGGGGCCTAATCATTCAACTACATCAAGGAGGAGGAAATCTCCGAGAGTGATTAAAACTGTCTAGAAGAAGCTTTTCCAGGAAAATCAGCCAAATGATGAGCCTGAATTATTCGGTAATCGGTATCAAATGTGGAGTGGCATTTCAACAGCCGTGTTGCCAGATGATTTTTTAAGAACTTACAGGCCCATAGTAGATCTAGACCTGGAGCTAGCACAAATTTGTAACACATCTTCAAGTACAAAAGGTTTGAGTGAGTAAATATGTGACAGACTGATGGAACCCCTGAAACGTGATCTTAGTGCCGCAAGTGGTGCTTAAGAGAGGGGGCCCAAGACAAAGAATTTTGTACGGGGTCAAATTGTTAAATTGAATCCATCCATGTTTGAAAAGATACCATATTATGTGTCAAAACCATACGGATTCAGAAAGGTATAGTTTTGTAATATGTACAGCCTAAAGTTTCAGAGTTAGAGGCATAAAAACAGCAAAAATCAATAAAAAGGGTCAATTTCAGTTGTATTTGTACAGCGGTCAAATTTTAAAATTGCTCCGATGTGGATAACAAATGGTGCAAATTATGGTGGACTCATAGGATTAAAATAAGGAATAGTTGAAGTGTCTCAAATGCTTGTATAAGAAAGTAGGGGGGTAACAAGATTAATCCCCATTGAATGCAAGGACGTTGACCTTCTATGCCCCCTACATTGGAAAATAAGCATTTAAGACAGTTAAAACTATTCCTTATTTTTAACCTATGAACTCCACCATAATTTGCCACCATTTTTTTATCCCAACGGAGCAGGCAACTTTAACACTTGACCCCCTGTACAACTGAATTGACCCTTTTTTTGATTTGTGCTGTTTTTAGCTATAACTCTGAAGAATTTAGGTGCACATATTAAACCAGTATACCTTTTCTGAATCCTTATGGTTAGACATGTAACATGGTGTGCTTTTTCAACATGATTGGATCAATTTAAAAATTTGACCCCTGTACAACTTCGTTTTGGCCCCCTCTCCTTAAGGACAACCATTGTGCGGCACTTAAGAATCACGTGTCAGGGGTCCCTGTCAGTCTGTCAACTATATTTAATCAACTCAAACCTTTTGTACTTGAGGATGTGTAACAAATATGTGCTAGCTCCATGGTTAATCTGTTTGTATACAACAAGAATTACCAGCTCCCAAAATTTTGACGTGGCTAGCGGCGAGAAAGCCTGGGTGAGGACTGTTTTACAATAAGTTGGGAGACCCTGATTGCATACGTCTTTCCAACGTTAAACAATTTTGGCGAAGGTACTATCAAAGTTACAGCATATGGTTCAAGAAAGATTCTGCTTGTAGCCCCATTTTGGCCACCTCAGGTTTCGTGTTTAAGACTGGTCAACTTGTTGGAAGACCATCCAAGACTGCTTCCTTTAAGGCAAAATATGTTAGTGGACGGAAGAAAACAAGAGTGTCGCTCCAAAGGCTAAGTCTCTACACTTGTCTGTGTGGCATCTCTCTCAAGCTCGCCTTCAAACGCTCTTAAGGTTTTTCAGAAGGGAAGCTGCCTCCCTGGCGGTGGGAGGGAGCAAGAAGGAAGCAAACCTCCACTATTTTTTCTATAGTAGGACTTCGACGGCTTCAACGTCCGGGCTAAAAAACACAAGCGTTTGATCCGCATTCTGCCTTACCATCACTTCACACCGCTCGTGTCGACTCATGCGCCCAATTTTACACCCACGTACAATCGATATCGGTTGGCGCGAAATTGGTGATCATCTGGTCCTGGGTGGTAGCTTCTTCACTGAACAAAAGGCCTGACGTGAACGTGTTTGACGGGTGTCTAGAGACAGAAACGTAGCTTCTAAGTAGCGCCCTCTAAATCCATAAGCTACCTTCGGTCAAGATAGGTTCAAAGTTGATCAGAATGATTAGAATTGTGCATGTTCAGTAAGATTAATGTACAAGTTCTCAAATTTCCCAAACATCTACAACCCAACACTGAGAGCAACAGGGTGAAATTCTATAATGAAAAAAAAAACAATTTAACCCAACACCAAAGACACCACACATGCTCAGCGAAAGTTATTAGTTGTTATTAATCAGATGGATTATGATCATGCTCACTAATAGCGTTAGGGGGTGAAAACTCAGAGAAGACGATA
>JAMKCH010039875.1:0-23475 GCA_023653785.1 Ophioderma brevispina
CCACCAAGGATCTCGCACTACTCCGTGCTCCTCAATGGAGGGAGTTGTAATACAGAGCGCCCGGTGGTTAAAAAAGGGAAGGGACAAACCTCTATTTGCTTCAGGTTCGCGGTTACGAAAGTAGCCGCCTGACCTTGCCCTCCTTTATGTGTCGTCCTAGAAAAGCGCAAGAAAGTACGGCAGCCAGAGGTCGGTAGTGTCAATCGGAGCATCTACAACGCTGTCCACAGCGTATGTGCAAAGGCGCCCCAGTCGACCTTGGAGGGGAAAGTTGCAATCTCACGAACTGCCCATCACCATCTTTCAAAAACCAAATAGCAGTATTTGTTCTGGTATCAAATCAACAACCATCCATCAATGATAGTGATCTTCAGTAAAACTCCTCTACACAGCCGTCACAGATACTCTACCAAGTCTTAGATACTCGATTATCTGTGCACAAATGAGGACGATGGGACACACGGAATAGTGTTGCACTTATTCATAGTTCAATGATTTTGTCTCATTGCAGCTGTGCCACTGACATTATAAGTAATACATGTGCATACCATACAGTTCTCAAACCGTCGGTACACATGCACAATGGGAAAATCATCAGTATCTAACTATGCCCAAATGTGCGACTCTCTGCTTATATGTCACGTAATGACTAGGTATGTGATACGTATTGTTCCTGTATGTATTGAGAAGTATTACAGCAATACAGACATTGTGAAAGAGACCCCAATATCCTGTAGGGCCATATACAACTGCCAAAACTAAATGAGAAGCCAATGGCCAAAATGGAACACTTTGTCTATTTTCAAAACTTATGGACAATCAACGCACTCCAGAAAAGGGATACACTGCGTTTAACCATGCTTCTAAGTAGTTTGCTCAGCCCAACTTCATTCCATCACAACGACCGGCGCCAAGTTTCCACATGCAGAGGGCAATTTTATCAAGCGAAGATATGGCAGTGTGCTAATATTAACCTGCTTAGACTTCCCACCCCAACGTCCACTGCAGCTGGCTGGTCAGCAGGGAGGCAAGCGACAACTAGAGTCGATGACCAAAAGATCCCATTATAGTCACTCCATGAGATAACTGCTTTGCCAGACATGCAGGCCGGTTGTAACCCAATATGAGGTGCAATGTTCAAAGCAAGACTTCATTGGCAGCGCCCCTCTGCCTCAAAAACGTTCGCTGGTGTTTGTGTAAACCAAGTTGAGGATTTATTTAAGGAAGCAGATCTCAGTGTAAATATTGTTATACTAAAGTGTATTAAGTGGAGTATCACACTCTAATGACTTTATCATGGATGAAACCATGTCACCCTGACCAATTACATATTTTAGCAATCAAGCCATGCCAAGAAGCTTGATCGAGTGTTAAATGCCTCCTGCCAGGCTTATCACAGGATGCCTCCGTCCAACACCAACGGAAAAACTTATACATCCTAGGCCTAGCAGGAATTGCTCCACCCAGACATACATGGTAGCGTAGCGAGCATGCAAGCGGTAGCTTGCCAAGTATCTAATATAAAACACATCTGGACAGTACTGTTTTCTTAAACAAAGGTCCAACCTCTTGAAACAGTCTCTTAAGGAGCTTAAGCGAGTCGGCCTTGTGGAAGAAAGGACTTGGCCATCAACCAAGTAACATCTTATTGTATTGAACCTGGTGAGCATTCTCCCACTGGAACTGACTCCTGTGGCTGAATGGCCATGCCTTCTTAACCGATGGAGAACCAGAATTTGGCCGATCTAAGGTTTCCTGCAGAAGTGGGGCTACCTGGAAGCAGTAAGGACACTATTTGTGGTTGTGGAACAGCAATACAGACTATGGAACAACTCTGGTCTGCCCCATTGCTGGAGCACAATACACAAACAACTGGACCTTGCAGAATTCAAGTGATGAAGCAGCCCGATTTTGTACTCATCTCTGGCTGGATCATATTTGAGAACCACCAGTGTTTGGAAACGATAAGAGCAATCACTTTGTAAAAATTTTACCATAAGAACATCCATGGATATTCATGTATTTCCTACTATATGAAATTCTTATGTGTAAACATACAAGTTACATTGGCCATAATGGCAGCCATTATTTAAGGTGGGCATCTTGGGAAATGACACCCAGACAACCTCAAAACAGGTCATGATGGCTTAGAAAGCTGTTGCCTTATCATAAATAAAGGTATTCCATGTTAAAATAATTTTAATACTCCATACGATTACATGATATATCGGCATGTTGGGTTATGGGTAAATTATGCGCGATTTGGTTCATTTTTAGGCGCCATTTTGATTCAAAATTCAAACCTTTTCTAGGGAATTGGATTTTTTTTGGCACCACTCGGCATAGGATACTCATACCGATAATGGTTAAAACTGATGAGCAACCAAAATGGTATTAGTCCTACCGAGTGTACAGCATATCTCACATCTCAACCGTTTAAGCCCGCTCCCTTCACCAAGTTACACATTATACACCTTACGGAACTCCAGGAAAAAACTTGTACACAAGCCTTGTAGGAAAATTTTCATAATTAGCCATTAGATACTCTAATTAGGTTGAGAACTTGTGGAAACCCGCTTCTTTCCCCAAGTTACATCATCGTAGATTACGGCACTCCAGATAAATCGTCCACAAGCAGTTAGTAACGACGAACAGTGGACAGACAGACAGCATGAGAGACGGACGGAGGACGGCGGACAGACAGAAAAGTGATTACTAAGGGTCTTGCTGAACAAAGTTCAGGCGGAGACAAAAAACCATGGTAGTGAATTTGACCTTGATGACCCCATAGAACCTTGAAATGACCTGCAAAAAATTTTTCAGCATATTGAATGTTGTCCACACCCATCAAGTTTCATCATCCTACCACAATTGACAAATTAGCTCATTGCATCAAAGAATATGCCCTTGAAATTGGCCACATGCCTTGATTCCAATTAAGATTCATACTACATGACCTCTCACCACAGAGTACCCCACATATGAACTGGGCTGCACTTGACAGAAACATTTGGGGCAGGATATAATCCCAAACTGACTAACAAGACAGAACGTCCCTTTTAATCCCACCCACCTAACTTGACTGTGATCTGTGAACACCTCATATACGCCTTGGGTCAGTGCTTAACTGAACTCTCACCACAAGCGAGAGTACACCAAATATGAACCTGGGACAGTGGGTTCTTCTGATCAGTGGCTGCAATGAGCCATAAAGTGTTTGGGAAGGAGATACAAAAAACCTTAACCAAAGTGGAACACGCAAAGACACACACAGAGGACACTCGAAGGAATCTTGCTATTGCAAAAATCCCCAATGCCCTTTTGGGCCAGGGGGATAAAAAACCATGATACAAAAAATATATCATATAGGGTTAATTCAGGATACTAAGGGAAAAAATACATTGGTTCTCGGCCACTTGTGTCACCTGCCGTCGTGATTTGTGGAATGATAGAGGCTTATATGAACCTTTCATCTTGGTATGTAACCTTTTTTACTCATCAAGAAATGAGGGATCCCAGGCTGCACCTCTAAACCACGTTTGGTTTAAATGATCCATCGAAGTATGCCGATATCACAGGCAAATGTTAACCTTTTTCACAACAACAGACATCAAAAACAGACAAACACACGTGACCAAAAGTGATCCCTATGCTTCTTCCTGCCTTAAGGCAGGCGACCAAAAAATTAGTTAGTGCTGCAAAAGGGAGATTGAAGGAAGGAGCCAAGGTGCTTTTCCGGGTATGATACATAATGAACAAAAGATATGGTAACTACATGTAAAAACATTTTTTACATTAAGAGTCCCAAAAAGATTAAAACAACAAAGATGGCATGCAAAATTAAGGGGACTGGAGCTACTGCTTACCACAATAATTGAAAGTAAAATAGGGGACAGTTTTGTTGAAATGAGGAGAAATATAGGAAGCCCATCCAAAGACCGGGGAAGCAACAAAAACCAAATTCAAGAAAGCATTAGTGTATGAAGTCTTGCAGTGAAGAAAAGAAAATCATCTTTATGAACAAAAAGAAGGGGAAATATTGAAGGAAGAAGAACCTTACATGGACTAGTTTGAAACAGAAAGCCAAACCTGAGCAATATTTGAAAAGATCACAAACCTTCAACATCTTTTGTGAATCCACAAAGTTTCATCTTCTGGCAGTAGTTCCTATATGTAACTAATTTAAAATGGTCCAAAATTTAAAATCATCCAGACAACTTGATTCCCCTCTCCCCGGTGGGGGAGAGTCATATCACCATATCTCAGTTATACTACCATCCAAGGCCTGAATTAATGCTTTCATTTTCTTACGTCAATTTTTAGCGAAATCCCTACCGAACCCACTGTAAAATTTGGCAACCCCTGGGTGCGCACACGTCAGGGGCAAATGATATAGCAACACTGACTTCTGGATCATTTTGGTTATTGCTCGTTTCACCGGGTGACTCCACGGGCGGGATGAGAGAACACGTGAGACCAGTCAGGGCGGCGCAGCGGCCCGGCAGGGGGGGAGCGTCAGGCTTGAATGGAAAGTATACAGAGATTATGGTAATATGACTCTCCCCCCGGGGAGAGAGGGAATTCACCTACATCTCCTAGTAAGTTCCATTCCAAGCCTGACTTAATGCCACAGATTGCAACTGGTTGAGTCAACCCGATATCAGAGTGCTGGGCCATAAGCCAAGCGGAGCTATGGTGATATGAGAAGGTTGAACAAAAACAATATATACAGATGCACTTACCGCTTCAGTGGGTGGTAAGTGATACGGGGGGAGCGTGGCGACGAAGATGTGGAGGTTTGCTGTGATACGAGGAAGCTGATGATCCTAGCTGCCATCGAACCGCTGCGTACTAGGACATCTCGGAGATTTGTTGGAATCTAGAAGAATAAGCCCATCCCATGGCGTCCCTGATATCCTGTATAGAAGCTCCCGTTAGAAGGCCCAAGCAGCGCAGGGATCTTACGGCCGTGAGCTCTATGTGCGTCCCGCAAGACGAACCTCCGTGCTAACTAGGCCCTCCTTTATGACTGCCGCGATCCATCTGGCTAATGTTATCTTGGAGGCCGGGCGAGAGGGGTGAGGAAGAGTTCGTGAGCCCCCCTATAGGGTTGAGTCTGCTGAGAAAAACTTCCAGGCTCTAACTGGACACCAGGGTCCTTCATCGCTTGACCGGGCTTGTCGGAGAGATCTGGGAGACGATCGGCTATGCAGTGACGCTGAGAGATGATTCTGGCGCAGCCTGCTCGGGGAGAATACGAGCGGGTTCCTGTGAAGGTGAGATGTTCTCTGCTATAGGCAATCAAGGGTGTCCGATACTCCTCTGCATGATGCTGCGGCGACAAGGAGAGAGTCTATGGTGGTGTCCGCTAAGGACGCATGGAGAAGAGGCTCCTAAGGACGACTGTAGAGATGCTGGAGGGCTGATGGCAGGTCCCAAGCTTGCACTAGAGAGCGATCGGACGGCCGTTGATGCAGCATTACCTGATGCGATCATGAGCGGCTGGCGAGATAGACACGTGATACCCCGTGATGCTCCGCCAAATCCCAGCTGGATGGCTGAGAGAGTTCCTCGCCGCGGTCCACTTGGCGATTCCTGCGCCCGTACGGTGCTTGACAAGTCTGGAATTATAAATCCTCCTTGTTTTAGGTCATCCTTGCCTCTACCTTCAGATTGGCGCTGGTGCTTGCCGCTGGAGAGAAAGTGTTCTGCAATCATTGTCAGTATTCACGTGAACGGTGTAAGGCCCGGCCGTAATAACGGTTGTGGGGCCCCGATCTGACGGGAAAACAATATCCATCTAAGTACCCCCGTAAGCGGTAGGCCCGGCGTAATAAAGGTAGTGGGCCCCCGATGACGGGGAGGGGACCAATATCCGGTGGTGGAGCCTGGTCCACGAGCAGTAAGTCGGGAGCTGGGCGTTGTGGCGGCTTGCGAACAGGTTCACGTAGGGTTGATGCAGCCCGTAGGAGCCATTATGCATATTGGGATGAGGTGGTACTCCACTGACGACCCCCGGACTCTCGAAGAGGTCCTGTCTTCCGGCTGTATTCCTCGAGGGTATCTGTCAGGGTGTTGTCTTCCCCGGGAAGGAGGATGGCCGTCAGGGTGGTCTGATGACGGAGCCACCACTCCAGGACCCATCTGTAGGAAATGATAGGACTATTCCCTCCCCTGGATCCTACCTCTGTTAAGTAGGAGGGAGACGACCGGCATGTTGTCGACCGGGCTAGGACGTGACCTCCCTTGACCAGATGGAGATTCAGCCTCGGCGCCAGATAAAAAGCCCACAGCTCCAACTTGAATGTGATGCTTGGTCCACTTCCTGTCCACAGGTCCCAGAAGGCCGAGGTCTGCTACGTGGTTCCCAACCGTCTAGATGCGTCCGTCATGGGAATGAAAGATGATGGTCTGATGTGAGTAGTATTTCCGACGGAAAATATCCGGCAGATGCCACCAACGCTATCGCTCTTCTGGCGTTGGTGGCGTCAGGAGTTCTCTTGAAGCTCCGGTCTCGGCGATGATATGGAACCGCGATAGACGAGCGGTGGCAGCTTATACTTACTTGCATGCGAATATGCGGCGTCTGTGGTACCCACCGTTGTCATCCTGGCTGCGAAGCCAGTAGCAATTGAGGTTCATGAGGATCCCGGCGCACTGCGTCGTATAGCGATGCGCTCGGCGGTGGTCGGAAACGCTATTCCCGCTTGAAGATCGCGTCGCCCTTTAACTTAAAAAAGGTCGTTACTCCGCGAAGGAGTGTGAGTAGTTCTGGAAGGCGTTGCCAGGAGCCAGTCGTCCAGGTAGGGAAGGCGAATGGCTTCTCCACCCGGAGGGAACTCTGCTACAACCTTCACTTTCCTGGTGAATGTGCGGGGGGCCGTCGACAATCCGAACAGGAGGCCACGAAGTGATGGAACGAGCGGTTCGATATAGGAAACCGAGCCACTTCTGTGTGCCGATTTATCGGAGAGTGGAAGTAAGCATCTTTTAGTCAAGCTGGTGCTCCCCCGCTCCGATGAGTCCCTTTTGAGAACTGCTGATAGGTTCCCCATCTTGAAGAAGGGGGGGCGTGTGTGACTGGAAGAACTGGCTGAGCGCCTTCGAGTGTGGAGGATCGGGCGCCACTCGTAGAGCTGAGGTGAATGCTATGGCGCGGGCGGTGCCCGAAGGATTGCGCCTTAGAAGAAAGCTGCTCGGCCTTCTTGAGAAGGGTGCCGTATGTTTACGTCCTTGGGGATCCACCATCTCTCGGTTGTGACGCAGAAAAACGTTGAGTTCGAAGTAACCGTCCTCAAAAGGTTGATTGAATGTATCCCAGCCCCCCCCCCCCACGGCAAGGGGAGGTAATTTGAGGTCTGAGGACAGTCACCTCCTATTCTGGAGGGAGGAAGCACATCGTGACCCCACCCCCATCCTGATCGATCGCCCTTGTTGCATCCACCTCCGTCGTGCTCTTTTCGTCGGTATCATTTGCTTCCCTTTCGGGGAGATGACCCTTGTTGCTCTTGGAAGGCGGTTCTTATGATGGAGTCCTGACTACGACAGGCTGCGGTGCTTGTAGCCGCTGCTGCTGCTGGGGCCCCTGGCTAGCCGGGCCCGCCTTCTTCTTCCCTTTTTTCTGGCGTTCGCAGGATGCCTAAGCCTTCTGTTAGCGACATCCTCTCGTGGTAGGACACTGACTGTCCACCGAAGAGGTCAGGTACTGGGGTCTCCAGGACACTGCCGCCGCGGGGGCTCAGGAGATTGGAGGGCGTTAGGGCGCATCACTATTTCGCAAGTTAGGCGAGTACTGCAATAGCCTGCAGCGGTGTTCCCCCGCGCAGAACGCTAGGACCGGAGTGAGATTAATGAACGTTAGTTGCTTGTCCCCTGCACTCATCGCAAACTGACAGGTCCGGCAATTATTCAACAGGTGGGCGAGGGTGAGGAAAAGGATGCGTCACAAGTCGCCATACCATCCCAGGACAGGTTTCCCGGCCGCCCAATTCGGCGTCCCCTTTCTGTCCCTGGTGGGGGCACCCGGAGAAGGACGTTCCTTCGGTTGGTTCTTCCCGGTGGGCGTGTCGCAGAGCTTCCTGAAGGAGATAAGATGGTACGGACGGCCGCCCGCTTCCCTCTGCTTGTACCCCTTAGCTAGCTTCTCCCAGCTCGTCAATATTGGTGAAGGTTCAGGCCACGGATCGGAGGTGCCCCTCTCTAGCACACACTGCTAAAGGAAAGGAGCCGAACGGAAGGGCCTCTGGTATCAGTGTGACCGGGACTGCCCTAGTTGTCGGATCTTCTCCAGTTGTGGATCCTCTCTACCTCCGGGACTCCGGCCCTGATGGATCCTTCTGTGAGGGTTCCTTCTGGCTAGATCGGTTTAAGTTTAACGGCGGTCCGAGGAGGTAGGCGTTTGTGAGTGAGTTGGTTGAACGCCACAGAATACCTGTCCCGATGGCCGTCCTTAAACACCCACTCGTCGGGTTAAAACTCGGCGGTTCAGAAGGGAAACCTTTGGCCTGAACAAGAAGTTCGTCCCATGCGGCGGCGCTGTGGGGACTCTAACTGCTTCTCCTGGCACTGCCGTTGGGTCGGTTGCTGCATGAAAGTCCCGGCTTATCGACGGTCGCCCGGCGTCGAGGCTGTCCACGGCGGGTGGTAACGATGGGTCACGGAAGTCGCGGCTTGGGTCGCGGGGCGATTTACTCCGGCGGTGGTCTCGGCTATCCGTCGGTCTTGGCGGCCAGTCGTACATATCCTGCGGCTGATGAGGCGGCACGGCTCAAGAGCGGCTCCTCCGGTAAGCCGGACGGTAGCTGCTATTACAACGGATCCGAGAACGGCAGTTGCGGAGATCCCAATTGGGTGATCGTGGCTGCTTGAACGGCACTTGCGGTGACCCGGCGCTTATGGCCGATTTCCCGTGCCTTGCGGGTTTGATGCCGGCGCTTGCGTTGTGGGTGATTGCGGCGCTTGCGGTGATTGCCGGCCGCTTTGAGGTGACCCCCCCCGACCCTTGCGGTGATCCCGGGCTTGTGATCGCGGTGCTCCGGTGATCCCGGCGTGCGGTGATCCCGGTGCAAAATCATAAAACACGATTTGATTGATGAAATTGAAAATTGACATACCTTCGGTGATCCCGGCGCTTTGCGGTGGCGGTGATCCCGGCGCCCGGGTGATCCAGGGCGCCTTCGGTGATCCGGCGCTTGCGGTTGTCCCGGCGCTTGCGGTGATCCCGGCACTTGACGTGATCCCGGAGTTGCGGGTGATCCCGCGTTGCTTGCGGTGGATCCCGACGCTTGCGGTGATCCGGCGCTTGCGGGTGATTCCGGCGCTTGCGGTGCATCACGGCGCTAGCGGTTGATCCCGGGCTTGCGGTTTTGATTCCGCTGCGCTTTGCCGGTGATCCCGACGTTTACGGTGATCCCGGGTTGCTGGTTGATACCGGCGCTTGCGGGTGATTCCCGGCTCTTGCGGTGATTCGGCGCTGCGGTTGATCCAGGCGTTGCGGTTGATCCCGGCGTTGCGTGATCCCCGGCGATTGCGGTGACCCGGCGCTCTTGCGGTGATCTCGGCGCTGCAGGTATTCCCGGCGCTTGCGGTGATCCCCGGCGCTTTTTGCGGTGATCCGGGCTTGCGGTGATCCGGCGCCTGCGGTTTGATCTCGGCGCTTGCTGGTGATCCCGGCGCTGCGGTGGATCTCGGCGCTTGGAGTGATCCCGGGCGCTTGCGGTGATCCGGCGGCTCATTGCGTGATTCCCGCGCTTGCGGTGATCCCGGAGCTAGCCTAGCATACAATTGACTCCATCCTAGCCCAAAACCGAGTTGAACCGGTAATGCTCGCTCAAACGTGAAAAAATCCTGCTGGAGCCTAACTCACATAGAAAAGCACGTACTTCCGTTTCGGGGTATGTTGGAAATATGGAAGGAATTGTCATATCGAACCGCCGATGTTTAGTTCGGCAGCCAAATGCGGGTTTAAGCGGGAAAATATACGGTAGGCAAAAATACAAAATGGCCGCCGGAAAAGTGTCCCGGCCTAAACTCCCCTTTGCGGTAAGGCTCGGCCGTTACAACGGTAGTGGAGCCCCGCAAACGGGGAAAACCGAGAAAAAACGCGGTTGGTCCTAACTCCATAGAAAAGCACGTACTCGGTTTCGGGTCATGTGAAAATATGGAACTGAAAACTGACGTATCGCACCACCGATGTTTAGTTCGGAATCAAATGAGTCTACGCGGTAAAAATTCCACCGGTAAAATTTCCAAAAGGGCCGCTGAAAAAAGAGTCACCAGTCTAAGTCTTCCCGGAACGGTAAGGCCGGCCGTAATAACGGTAGAGGGGCCCCCGGGACGGAAGACCAATAAACGACCCGCAGACCCGTAGTAAAAGGATCAACGGCAGCGGTGGGGGCTCAAACACCGCCCCGGTGCACATGAAGCAAGATGCAAACCATGTTTTCCGATGAAGAACCCGAGTTATGAACTTCCGGCCCAGATGGGGGGGGGCCTGACTATACCTTTAATGGAGTCCGTACCGGTACATACGGTAGAATAGCGGGTGAAAGATGACAGCGAAAACAGCAAAGTAGCCGATGAAAAGGGGAATAAAAACTCAGGAACATCTAGCACATAAGGCGCCCCAACTCAAAGCGCAGATGAATGTGGGAATGAATCTAAGGGGTCTACACGAGGCAGACACTTGTAATACACGGTGAACTGCCGCCATCTTTTTGCGGAAAGTACACACACTGACCCACCTAAACGGACCTGCAGTTTTGCAACATTTGGGAGGTGACGCAGCAAACCGAACCAAAATGTCAGATAAAATGTGTAGAACACGTAGTTATGGTAGAGAGGTGAGTAAAAGCCTAAAATCCGCTGAAAAATTGCAAACTCTCAAAGGCACATAAGAAGCACACACAACTTGCTATGGCCCGTAGCCAAATGAGAAGTCAGTGTTGCTAGATCATTGGCCCCTGACGTGCGCACTCAGGGTTTTGGCCAAAATTTTACAGTGGGTATCGTAGGGATTTTGCTAAAATGATCGTAGAAAATGAAAAGGCATAATGCAGGCTTGAATGGGAACGCACTAGGAGAGTAGGTGATTTTTATGTTTTCTTATCAAAGGTAATATTAGGCAGTTTTTGAATTAACCGTACTGGAAAGTTTCACTGAATAACACATTTTGTTAGATATGAATTAAACAGCATTTTCAACACAAGTCTTGCCCGCTTTCAAACAATGGTCTAATTGTGGTGAAAAAATACAATTTTTTAATCATTTTTATGGTTTTTCATTTTTCAAAAAATGTCGTGGATTTACATTGATGGAAACTAAATTTGCCATAGTTTATTGTAGAAGATTATTCTTCATATATAAAGTGAAATTTAACGTGGAAATGCACTTTTACCCAAAACCTTAATTTTACACAAAATTCCTGAAAACGTGAGGTTTGCCTGTAAGAAGGACACATTTGACAAGCTTATTGAGTATTTTTGTTGTCAAATGAAAGGTATTAATTATTTTATGATGATTAAGAAACTGTTAATTGAGTGACTTCCCATCACGAACATGGGCAAAAAGGGGAAACGGGAAAAAAAATAAAAGTTTTTTATTTAATAATTTATGGGATGTTTTTCGTTTTTCAAATGGCATTGAATGGATTTTAATGATTTAAACCAATTGAGTAGTTATTGTAAGAACTATTCTTCTGAATATAAAAAGCTGTTTTCTCATGGCAGAAAGTGAAATATAAGGTTTGGAAAGTAGTTTTTTTACCAAAAACGTTATTTTTAAAAAAATCTCAAAATTTTTATTTTGCTCTTAGAAGATTCATTTACAGCCATTGATGTATTTTGGTGTCAAATGAATAAAAGGAAAAGTTACACATAACTTGTTTGAATTGATTCGAAATTTACAACATGCACGCACACTATAGAGACAAACTTGTTTTTTGGGGGCCCTTATCTGGGAGTACAATATCACTGTACGCCAAATTTGACCGAAAGCTTTGTATATACCTGTACATAAAGTTGGACTTACCTATCCATTCCTAAGTATTCTTCATATAATGTGTGGACTTTTTTCTCCTCCTTCATTCGTCAAACTTAATAATCTAACATTTGTAATATTTTTTAGAAAAATTTTGTTTGGCAAAGTTGTCTTTAATCTCTGTGGCTTTGGATTTTCCATGCCCCCAAATGACCATCTGAAAAACAAAAACAATTTACACAAAGAACATAACATTTACAAACATTTTACCATTACCCACATCATTCCATGTGTACTGTAGCCTAAAAGATTGATCAACAACTCAAAGCCGCAATAACTTTCAGAAGATGTAATATCTTCATTTCTCTTGAAGTTGGAGAGTGTATTGGTTCACCTTACTTTGTTGAGAATTTACATTTCAAATCGTATTAAGCTTTCTGAGATATGGCGAGTTGTGAAGTGAATTATGACAGATATCGTTTTTTTTTTTAACCATCCAATGACCTTAGGCGATACGAACACACTATAGTAATTCCATCGAAAAACGATCTTTATAGCTGGGATGGGCCGGGGGTGATGCGTACAAAATGATGATGTTACCCTATCTCTCGTTATTAAATCGATAGCTGCTCTGTGACGTAAGTCTATTTGTATACATCTATAATATTTCACATCAATGTGACCATGTTCTTGTATCACACACAGCAGCTATCTAATCGTTCTTATTTCACGCGATTTATCAGGGTTATTGAGATAAGCGGATACAGTATCGAGAATTGTGGTATTAGTCCATTGATGGCATGCTAATACCACCCTGTGATTTCAGGGAATGTGAATTGAAACGTAAAGAAAATTTAATCTCCTTCCTCCTTGTTTTGTGTGAGCTCCATAGACTTACTAAGCTGCATTCATTTCCGTTTCGACTGAGACCCTCCCTGTTCTTGACCGGTGGAACGATCTGGTCACGTTTTTGGAAAAGATCGCTTTTGGATGAAGCTTCTATAGGAGACATTCCAAGAGTGCCTTTTTACTACAATTTGTTTTTTTCCATGCCACCGAGAACGTCCATAGCAATAACATGTAATCCATAGTTTCCGCACAACAAACATTCCATGTAGATTATCGAGAGCTAGCTTTTAATTAGTGGGGTAAATTTCTAACGAGAGTTGTATGAACGATCCAGAAATGCTTCTCGATTGCTATAAGCGCACCTTTTCTAAACAGTATTTTCAATATTTCTTCATCATCTTGAGAATCTCTTAAAACCAGCCTGAAAAGCTTGTATCAACTGGTAGGGCCATTTATAACGTATGACTGAGCAAACAGAATTGTTGTAACATCCGCCAGCAGCATCATAAATAATCAAAGCATCAATGATGCAGTAGCCTATCAGTGAATGTCATTCAAAGAAAACACATTCTTACCACCCTTCATCTTATTTACATAGAAATGGCACATTCATACCATGGCACATCAGTAAAATCACCAAAGCAGATAGATTCAATTAATTTGACAGACCCCCAGTTGCTGCTCTTGTTAATTAAGGAAATTGTGGCAATTTAGGTCCACATCCATGGCACATCAACAACCACAACATCCAGAGATTGGCTTCAAAAACTAGTCCACTACCCACTACCCCCCCCCCCCAAATATACACAACTATACAGGCCCCACGTCCTGACAATTCACCCTTCTAACAGTAATCGGCTATCAACTTTCATGCCTCTCCACTAACATGAAAAATTGAAATGACGAAATGGACTGGGTCAGTAGGTGGCATCCACCAAATTTCTGCATGTATTTTGAAGTAAAAAAAAGAAGAAAAAAACAAATTTCCCAATCACCTCTGCTAAGGCTTTGATCACTGAAAATTCCAATCCAAGGCCAAACAGCTATGAGAACATCTTGCTAAAAACTCCCAACATCCAGTTCCAGGCAGCACCCCCTGCAGATATGTTTGGGTTTATTTGGAATGGGCTAGAATAGACCCCGGAAATCAAAATGACTGAGTAAAGTAAACCCTGGGCCTGTCCCTTCTGGCCTGATGAGGTAAATGTCCCAATTCACCCATTTCATCACGCAAATACAAAATAACCCTATGAAAATAGGCGATCATTCACATGTAAAAAGGTTGCAAATGATTTGCAGAATTCTGAACCTTTGCCGCTTCGGGAAGGCACTTATAATCTATCTTACTCGCTACTATTTCAGTCACACTCTGACACAAAATTTTAATAAGTCTGGGATATTGATTTAGATTGATTTTTTTTACTAATCTGACTTTATAAACCGAAAGCAATGGACAAAGTAACATGTTCTTCGATGAATATGTGTTGGCCTGTTGTTTTCCCCCCCTCTTTGAGGTTGTCTAACAACCCTACGGTGCCTGTATGAATGCTGACTACGAAGAGAACCTGTACTTCCGACTTAGGCTATTCAATCTCTTACAATGAAAGGAAGTTTGGCAATTCTGTACTAATGAGTTTATATTAGAAATGCCCAACTATCCACATGTTCAATTGTGCCACAATTAATTAATAGCCTCCCTTAGCTCGGCATCATAATTTCGGCAAAATCAACTTCCGTTTTTTTTAGGATACATATTTCTCTCACAATTGCACTCAATCGGTTGTAGACCCCTACCGAGAACCATTGGAAGGCTTATATTAACCAATAAGTACAAAAAAAAACCAAGACCTTGTTTTAAACTTGCCGCTATCGTAATTGTCCGCATATAAAACCCGCTTTGATTTCCTGTCGTGCACGACAGAAAATACTAAATCATCATCTTATTACTAAAGATGCGATAGGCTTATCCCTTCAGAGTGCATTTAATGCATTGTTAAGCATTCCAAATATGCAAAAATCCAGGTTAAAAAAAAATGGAGGCACTTTCGTTCTGGAAAGTCTCATGTCTTGAGTTAAGTCTTACATCATCTCCCCAAGGGCAAGTTCAACACCACAATGTCATATAATATAAATACAAAGCCTGTGATTCACCCTCTGCGGGTCCCTCTGCTGCATTGATAAATCAATCTCATTTCTACAGTGTATGCATTGGTAAACCAATTGCAAATGGACTGTGAGGTTTGTATTTGTTCTAGTGTACATATACTGCTAATACGAGTGGACACATGTGGACATCACCATATCTAGACTTGGAGACAATAATAAGCTACCATAACATGCGAATTTGTATGGTTTTTTGAAGATCGAGTGCACTAGTGACCAGGATCATCCATCGCTGTTTAGACTGTTTTACAAAATAGCTTGATGATGGAAGACTTAGAAGTTTTGATTTAATGACCATTAATGATGGACATGAAACTAAAACATTCAAGATACTTGGCAAATAAATCAAGTTGAACTATGGAGACCTGTAGTGTATGGCTACAACTTGTATCGACACGTTAAGAAGTTATTAGGTTTTGATTACTTAAAAATGTTATAGTAGGGGGAAAAGTGAAATCTCGGGTACTTGATGGGAATGTCTTCCCAGGTATTGTAATCTCGGGCAGGTACCCAAAGCCCACCCGAAAATCCCAGCCCTAGTGACAAAGTTAGTCTGTTGATCTGCAAGTACAATTAATTATAATGATCCGTACATTGACCTGTGTATTTTTGACATAGTAACCATAATTTTCTCACGGGCCAGCGTAGCGGGCCCGTATGCAGTTTTTTAGGGGTCCCGCATTGATTTGTTCACAGGCTTGGTGGGCAAGGCTCCCTTATTTTCAACACCTGAACAGGCCCATAACCCGGGGAGGAGTGGTGGGGTGGAATTCCTCCAATTCCAAAAAAAGCCTCCAAAACCCTAAAAAGATCTAAAAACGGCCAAATAATAGATTTTAAGATTGTAGAAGCCAAAAATTAGGGTTTGTGGTTTTGTTGAAAAAAGGTAAAATTTTGTATTAAAAAAGTCTACTTGCCAAATTTACCCCTCCCCCAAGCATTTTGGGAAATCCCCTTTTTGAAAAAAAATAGCCCCACCCCTATAAATCCTGGTTTATGGACCTGGCTGCCAGTCATCATAGGAATGGATTAGATTATAAAATTCCTTGTGTGTATATGAATCACTGATCAATCCACACACTGGATAAGGCAATTCCTCTCCACGCGATCGACATTTGAGTTGCACAGGTCCTTTTGCATTTGCTCTACCCTACATTCACTCAGTTGCACGGCAGGGGTGGATCTATTTTTTTTTCTGTTCTGGCCCTCGGGCCAGTGAACTAAGAAACCTAATGGCCCTGCAGTGAACTCACTGCCCGCCAACAATTTTCCATGCTAGGGCAATGAATTTCTTGCTTAATGCCAACTTTAAACGGCACTATCAGTGATTGTTACTCAGAACATAGAAAAAAAATCATCAAAAATCAGATTTCTGCAGGTCTATAACAAGTGCGGTATCCTACATACCCTGCCCATAATAAGACCAAAAGCAACCTGATAAAGGGCAAATCGATAATTTCAGTTATACTGGTCCCTTACGACCTTATCTACAACACAACATGCTTCCTTTTCTGTTATTTTTCAGTTGGAATAAGTAACCTATAGAATTATACCTTACCTTCACTTAAGCTTTCCTGCCAATTCGAATATGTTTGGACGTGTTCAGGTGGATCACTTGATAGTGTCTTTCATAATGGCCTAAATTCAAAAAATACAATCTCGGAGGCCCTATATTTGGAGCCCCTCCTTCCTGAGGAGCCCTCAACTTAGGGGTTGGGGTCGTGCAGCACAAAGCGTGGGCACTTAATTTTTTTTTTCAAATATATGGACTTGGGAACTACATTAGGTCAATTAAGGGTGGCATGATGACTGCAAAATTGCATCATGATGAGCTAAAATCCGTAGAGTTTTGTGGCAAAGTAGGGGAGTCTAAAGAACTGCAAAAGAGGCGCAACCTGGGAGTCTTGAACATGCACATACCCGTACCACCATTTCAGATCAGTGCCCCGAACACCTCCCCCTCCTCTCCCAGGCCTCAGTATCTGGCATTTATCTGACTTTTTGGCATTTATTTTCCTAATTTTTGTTTTTTTTTCATCACCTACATTTGTAAAGTTTGTACACATACACAATTTTAATTGATAGATAAATTGAACAAAATTACTCCTCTGTACTACAAACATAATATTTGCCTCAGTCCTCAGTTGTCACTCTTTGGGAGAAGTTTGAGATAACCTCGGGTCCGTTTCTTTCTTTTCATACTTGCTTCTTTGCATCTTTTTATACTAAGAACGTACTAATTCTGTTTCTTGTAGGGCCCGTCCACGCAAAATTTGGCTTAATTTTTTATTTTTTTTATTTTTTTTACGTTTTTCTTTTTTTATTTAATACTTACAATGTCATAGAGTGAGATCATACTTTTCGTGAACAGCAACTCAGATGAACTAGCCTATAGGGGACCTACTGGCCCTCGCCAGGATAATTTCCAGAGTTGTAAAACTGAGTTTATTACAGACCTACCAAACCTACATTTCTGAAACTTCACAACTGGCCCGACGGGCCACCTCAGTTGAATTCTTACTACTTTTTGGCCCGACATGAATTTACCCTGGGCTGGCCGCGGGCTAGCGAACCAGTGCTAAAAACTCGAGTTCCGTTGACGGGTTTCTTGGTATGATATACTGATGGCCTTTATAAAAGTACTTTCCCTCCTGTCAAATCTATAAGCTTTATCAACGTTTTTGCAATTTCACATTTGTTTGAACATACCCGCCCATCGCTAAAATCAAACCAATATTTAACATAACCTTGACATATCACAATGAATGCCCTTGATTGAAAATAATGCCTCTTAAGTGCCGTATTCCTTTACAGTGATCGATCGGTTTCTTGGGTAGAGCAAAATTACCCCGCTGTGGCAATTTTTCTCCAGTTTCCTTCCTTCCCTCCTCCCTCAACGTCGAGGTCGAAGTCCTTGGCTCCTTCCTCTTCCTTTGTGTAGAGATCATGATATAAATCCCTTCATATGCAACCTCTATGCTTCATATTGAAACATAGCAAATTTAAATTCACCTTTTCAGTTCACATTTGAGGCATTTCTTTAGCTAAATACTGTAAGTAAGAACTTTTAGTGTCTTATTTAACTAATTCACTGTACATGATCCAATATACGGATAATCCTTTGTGGCATTAAAACTCTTATTTAATTCACATAATTGGCACTAGGGGCTTTTTAGATGTATTCTATCACTATTAGAAGCTCTATTTAACAACCTTTTTAAACTTGGCTTTCCCTTCCATAAGATGCTCTTTCCATGACTTCAGGGACCGAAAGCAAAATTGCGAATATCCCGTCCTGGCTCCACATCCTTCTCATACCTATTGTTGAGCATTGTTCATTGAATGCGGATCACACATGTAGCATATCATTTCCTTGCCAGAATTAAATGAGCACTTCGGCATAGCTGAGACGCCGAGCACAGTTGTACATGGAAATTAAATGGCTGCAAAGAAAACTACTATAAACAGAGCATGGTATACCAATTTCTATGCAAGGACTTTAATCTTTATCAAGTTGGGGCCAAAAGTGTTGTAAACACATTAAAAGCCAACGGTCCGATAGCTAATATCCCTCATCCCCAGAAACCCCAGATTTACCAGAAGTGGTCAAAATTCTAAAGAAAGCATTCCCGGTGACATCTTCGAGCTTAAACGGGCAGTTTGGGTTTGGATGTATGAGCAAATGTGCCCCATTTGGCTCAACCCACATTCAATTTTACACAAGTTTCCTATGGGATTACAAAATCACGTTTTTAGCTCTCAAATCAAAAAAGATTGAAAAAATGGCACAAACGTTATCAAATGGGATTAGGGGTGAAGGCCATTCAATCAGCTGAAACTGATAGACTTAAAAGCGGGTCATCCCCTTAACAAAAATACTCATGTTCATTGTTAATCTGAAATAGTACAAATACTTCAAAATTGTCCTTCTTTCTTGTGATTACAAATTACATGCATAATCAAATGACCTATGGCATTTCCATGCACCATGGTCTAGTGTCTTTGAGGTGTCACTTTGGTCAAGGTCATTGCTGAAGGTTCAGCAGTCAAACAGTTAAGTGTTGCATAAAACCTGAAACCGGCTCATATGGCAAATCAAATCGTGCATCTTTAGACCACAATGAAAAGATAAAAGTCTATTGTGACCCATTTATATAACCCAGAACAAGTCGAACTCAGATTTTACGCAATGCGTAAAAATTATGTCCCCAGCCGAATGTCGCATCATTATCAATGACAACTTATACTAACTACAACACCGACCACCTCTATTAATTCTGGTCAACCGGAACCACTAGCCCCCCTATTTAAAAACCACATGTCCCTTCCACCACCAAAATCAAATTTCACCCACTCATTACAACACATAACTCATCGATGAACATCAGCCATAATTCAGAAGAACTAACTAACTCTAAAACATACCATCTATCAATTAAACTATCCAAACTCACCAACCAAAAATACTCGACAAAACATACTCATTGATGAACACACTATCCATAGCTCACAAAAATAACTTCCAAAAACATAACTTGTCAATGCAACTCTAACCCTAAACTCACAAGAAATAACTCATCGATGAACTCAACCATACACCCACAAAAATAACTCTACAACCTACTCATCGATGTCAAAACCAGGACCTAACTCAATCCTCGTCGATGACTCCACCTAACACACTTTATAACATAAATACATTGATGACCGCCCCGCAAACCACCAAAATAAAAGAATTCGCAGTTCTTGACTTTCGCACCCTCCTCTCTTTCAAGAATATAAGCCTGTGGGCCGCTCCATGAACCTGTGCCTTGGCAATACCTTTTTTGACCTATCACATATGATGGATCCCTTAGTGCACCTATAACACACGTTTGGTTCCATTGAACTTCCACTTTTCAATGGAGGCCATTTTTACATTTTTTAGCCTATTTTTTAACTGACCTCACGCTGACATTTGACTTGGCACATGACCTTGACCTCATCAACATATGAAGGTTCCCAGGTTGCATGTCGTCGCGGGCGGGGAAAGACCTCATTGTAATTCCCGAGGTCAAATGCAAAACCGCTCAATTAAAAGTGGGCCCCAGTGGCTAACACCTCATACAGTATGTGCATTTTGGGTCACATCGGGTTCAATATCTTTAATTTCATCATGCCAAATATGATGGTAACTCATATGGCACTTTATTTTCAAAATCTGGAGTACTCAAATTCCCTAAATATGTCAGGCATTACAGCAAATTATTCAGTTTTTGGTGTCCATCTTCGCATACAATTTTACATATGGGTTTTGTCATGTACAAACCGTTTTTTACTACTGTTAGGTTTTTGCTTTTAAGAAGTCAAATGCGTATATGAGGTTTTTTCTTTCCCGCCGCGACGATGTAATGGCCTGTTTGGTTGCACTGGGCCTTTAACTTTGTCAATTTCATATTGCTGAGCTGCCTATTTTAAATTTGACCTCATAACCTTTGGACCTAGGTATGTGACCCTTGAACTAATCATAGAATGTTCCTAAGGGGCATCTATGACCCAGTTTCTGCAGCAATTGGACATTTTACTTCTCAATGAACAACCTTTTCTTTCTTTTCCTCCAAAACAACGGCAGATGACCATACGACCAGATTGCCACACGGTCAATTGCGGACGTTTGGGGTCTCCAAAAGGTGACAATTCCAAAAAGGCTACCAAAAATGCTACTTTTGAAAAAGACCGTGTTTTAGTTGGGATAATCACTTGAGTATTTATTAGTCAACACGGCACAGCAATTAAGGATTGCTAGCACGTTTACAATGTATGTCATCACTCAGGATTTACTTAAATTTTGTGCCAAAATGACCACATTCGCCCTTAGGTGACCACATGGCCACAACTGTACACCACATTTATATTCAGCGTATAATAATATAATATTATAATAACATAATAACTAGTTTTTTATATAGCGCTTAATCCTGTTGGTCAGTGTCATTCGAGCAATCTGGTCAAAATCTGGCCAAAATTGAACAAATAAGCATGAAAGAAAGTAATCACATCATACAAGACCAACTGTGTTCACACACAGCCTCTGTAAAGAAATCACAATCAGGATCTATGCTGTGCTACAAACACAAACACACGGCTAGATAAAAAATGGTGAGTAGTTTTAGACTAGATCCCTATAAGGATGGTAAAATGTGCAAGTATTTTTCATTTATAACGAACTAAGTTGGCTGGTTTTGCTAAGTCATCCTCTGTGTAATTGCCAATTTACTGGGTTCCCGTATTCATGGCAATAATCACACCAATGCAAGTACACATGCATCTCAAATTCAAAATGGCAACATTTTCATCAGAAATTCCACCTTTTGGCATCAATTCTACATTTTAGAGCCTAACATATTTTTGTTTCCGCTTATGTTCCTCCTTCCTTTCCGCATTTCGAATCATGAAATGATTTCAGGTGACATGCTACCTTGTTTAGTTAACTTGTTCACCTTCATCGTTCTTAAATTTCAGCACTCACACTCATTGATACACCCATGTATGCATACTTGCATTGTTTGATGTCATCTGTACCTTTTTACTATGACTTCCAGGGAAACAGTAAGTCCAATATAACTCTATCAAGGAGGTATATTCCATCCCACAATCATCACTTTGGAAATTCAAGGGTCATGGTGATCCCACAAAAATCAATTCTTAACACTAAAAACCCTGATTTTAACAACTCAGTTTAGGCCACAAGGTGCTAGCACTTGGGGGATTGTTTTTGCAAGATCATGAAATGTCTTGTGTTCTTAAACTCTTGAACACTTTCAATCCCTAAGTACGACATGTTGTTAGTACAGTATAGGCACCTTGCAATGTTATTGTGATTTATTCAAATACCCTCTGATTCTCTATGACAGGGGCTGACAAGGGTCACTTGTCAGAAGGACTTTCCCAAGTTTTGAGGGCAATTTTCCCAGTGGAGGTCTTTTCTGGTTGAAAGTGAAAATTTCCTGGTGAGTCCCAGGCAAAACCATGTCTGAGTTAGCATGATTTTGCAAGCTTTTTCTTCCCAGTCAAGCTCTCTCTGGCAACCCCCCGTAGAACCGTATGAACATTTTAGTGCGAAGACTTCATTGAGGGAGTATAAGCCTGATGCAATACAGTCAAGGGCAAATGGATACTTTTAAGGTTATTAGGCCAGGAAAAATGTTTGTCTCATCTTCCTGCCAACAGCCTCGCAGAGGTGTGAAAATCACATTTTACCACAGTTGTTTTCTAAGTTTTTTCAGAGATTGTTACTTTTAAAACGGTCAAGGGATAAAAATGAATATCCACACAGCGCTATAAAACAAATGCATAGCGTTTAGGCTTTTGAGTTACGGAAGAGAAGACAACTTTTTGGGGGGGCCTTCCAGTCTTACCTTTTTTGATTTACACCCCCAAATATTCCTTTTTGAATTTCAGCAGCTCTTTGTTTCAATAGTCTCGCATGCTCATCGTCTGATGGTTCCATTTGAAGATATAGTTCTCATTATGCCAACGGGTCGTTTTTTTCCTTTTGTGCTCGTTCTTTGGTTAGATTTTTTATAAATTTAACAAATGATGCTTGCACATTAGCTTTGAAAGTTTCATCATGGCCTGACTCCTTATCTCGATGTTTTGACATAGTAAAGCACACTATTATCAGAATCATTGTATAGTACAACGAGGATGTAGAAATACGACTGCTTTGCAAAACTGTTGACAAACAGATAAAGAGAAAATACAACAGCTATGTCTCATTTTTTCTATCAAATTCAATAGTACAGACTGCCAAAAATACAGACAATAAATCAATCACTGAAAAAACTCAACTAACATTTAAAAACTGTGCATTTCGGCATATATTTGTTTTTAGACCAGTTCCTAAGAATAAACCCGTTTTTATTCCATCCAATTTATTCACCCTACAATTATTCACAGATATTGTCAATTGAACACAAAGTATTGAAATAACCACTTGGGCAGTTCACTTGAGGTTCAAAGGTAAATGTGGTGTGTGAATTAAACGTTTTCAACAAAAGAATATGTAGAGATCAATTGAATGTATTATCATGCATTGTACTAATCAATATTATTTTTTCACACAGGAAAGCCACCATAGAAATTATGTTGGGGGTCAAATGTGCGGACAATGCTCTAATGGGACGGCCAATTTCCCCACCCCGCCTCCCTTCCACACCTCAAGATGCAGGAGGAACATAATGAAGAAATCAGTGTTAAACAAAGAACAAAAATATCGCAAGTAAACTTTGCGACATCCCCCTGGCAAGAAGGAGACACAAAAAAACGAAAACCTACCAACACCTAACAAACTGGAACACACACATACTTCAATAAATACACATAAATACATACAGACATGCGCACCCTCGCAATATCCCCCTCGCTTTAAAAGAATGATTATTGGTGTTATCCAAAGGCCTGTTTACTTTCACGATTGTATTTTGTATAGGTTCTAATAACCTTCTG
>JAMKCH010039876.1:0-34825 GCA_023653785.1 Ophioderma brevispina
GGCAATACCCTGTTTTGTCTGCAAAGAATCATTCTATGCAGCTTCCATCTCACCAACGACTTTTCGTTTTCCAAATGATTGCAAGTTTTAAGCTCAAAATTGGACAAAGTCGCTTTCCCAAAAGGTACACATCATATCAAAAGTTTTAAATTTAATTGGTGGCATAGTCAGCATTGTTTGTTTGATTTCCTAATTTGCTTTCTGAAAGATTAAAGCTGGTGTAACCCGTACCATTTCCCGGTCATCAATTTTCAAAATTTGATAAAAACCTCAGTGGAATAACAGGGGTCAACAAACTTTATGTGTGGGTTTCAATGGAGGGGCATTTTAATGACATTAAAAGCGTATGTTTTAAAAAAAACTGCAAACACCACGCAAGTCAAATTTTTTTCTGAAAGTGTTCATAAAATAAAACTCAACTTTTTTAATGTAAAAATCATCAAATCGACGTGCCATTTGAGGGAAAGAACGCCCCAGAGCTCCAATTTTAACAAAAACGAGCATTTGTTGCAAGAAACCGAAATGCTATGGTGAAGTATGAATTTGCATAGTATGATTCCTAATATAATACCCCAAAACAGGGGTATTGCCACAAAAATAAGCAAATTGAACAAAAAAATAATTGAGTTTATGGTCAAAACCAAATTTATTTGACAATTTTGCGGCCATTTTGGATTGATTCGATGGGCACCCCCTGGGTTGGGGGAAAAGGGTGGCAAGGGGAAGAGGGGGCCGTGGAAGGGGGGGAGAGCAGGCGCGGAGCCACCCGGTGGGCCGAGGGGGCAATTTCCCGGTAGGTGCACAAATGTCCCAGGCACCAGCAAACTAGTTCCCTGGTTTGCAGGCCAGAATCCGAAAGGGGCTGATTTAACATGAATAGCCGTGTTTATTCCGATTTTCCCCTCAAGAGTTTTCGGTCAGAGGGAGAACTCTTCCCCCCTTTGCCCCCACCTGGCTACCCACTTGGGATCAAGGGTGATTAAGTCATCAAAATGAGCCTGTGTTTGAAGTGAACTGAAACATTAACCTTCTATAATGGCTTTTCATCATACTATAAAGATTCGAACTTCATGTTGTTTTTTTCCCTGGGCTGACATGTTTTGACCCAGGAGGGGCTCGCCATGTTGATGTGTCCCTATTCATGTAATACCTTCCCATCGTGACTCTCGATTGCTCGGGGTTTAATGTTATTCAAACTGCTGATAGATTATTGATTCCATTGAGATTGCAAATAACCGTGTTGTAAACATAGCTAAACATGTTGTAAACAGTAGTAAATGCGTATTGAATTCCGGTGGTTTGACAAAAGAGTAAATACGTAAATTGAGGGTAACGTTTTCTATGGTACTAGTGTTCATCCATGTTGGTGGGCCTTACTTACCCATGGTCTTCGAGTTGACCTTTGTGTCCTATTTTTTCTATTAAAATTATTTTATTTCCTTGGTGATAAAAGAGAACGATAAGAAGGCCTACTGCAAAACATTCAAGAAATTGAATTTGATACTTACGATTTTACGTCATTAAACGACTTTCTAATGATCACCAACGTATTACTGTTTGGGGTTGGCAAAATTTCGTGAACCTTTTGTTCTCCTTCTTCTCTCGCTTTAAATCAATCGTGATCGCGTGGGCGAGTTTTGACATCTTTGATATTTATTTCAAAAATTATTTTGTGGAAACAAAAAAATAAGAGTATAAGATAACCTCATATATCAGTTGACAATACTTAAAAACTATTTTTTGTATTCCATTAATTAGCATCATGATCAATTACTATTTTTTGGAATATAATTAATTGGTGACCTTCCGCCTGACTTTTTATAGAATACAAGAACTTGACTGGACACTCGCGTCCCTGGTAATAGTTTGTACTGCATGCCTCAAGAAAGACTCTGTGGCGCGATGACCATGACAGAACATTTTAGGCTAAAGGTAAGATACTTGCTATTAGCTAATTAGCTCGAAGAAAGCAGGTTCTGGTTACAACCTGCAGTGGCATTAATTAAAAGGGGGATGGCCCGATTTAATTATATGGATTTAGTTTTGATAGAATTGACCCGGGAAGGGGGAGTCTCAACACACAAATGACCATATACTGGGAGTGCCACAGACCTCGGTCCCATTTTCCAAAACGCTTCTGGTATATCAATGACGCCCTTTTTTCATGCCAATTTTGTATTGCCAATGGGTCGGGTTTTGTTGCAAAATTTTCTCATGTCAACAGGAATTTTGGCAGAGAAATTTTGATAATTGTCTATCTTACATTTTCGTACAATACCAAATAAAATATTTTGCCGGTATTTGCCCTGTTGTTTTGATAAATTGATAAATCGCCTTTCATACACTTACCAACACCATATTCCGTCTCACGAAAGGTCCAACTTGGGTAAAAAGTGAATTATTTTTGTCGCATTAATAAGAAAAATAAAAATCGATTACAGTCATGATTATTAATAAAAGTGAAGTATGTAAAAAGCGGCAATTTAAACCTAGGTTCATCCATAGACAGGACATACTTTTATGGGTCATTCAAAGCCCGTTCAAAAGGTGTTTCACCCATCGTGCGTTATGTTTGAATGATATTTTCATCTTTACCAGAGCACTGAAAACATTAATGTTGTCCACGAAAAGGGTCTTATTTTGACAAATTAAAAAATTGTCATGGAATTGAATTTTTTGTCATTTTACAATAAATAAAGTTCAAAATGTTTTCATATTACCATTAACAATTCTTAGCTTTTCAAAATGAGTTTTAATCATCACAGATATTTCTCATTGTTTATAAAATTTCACTTTTTAAAAGTGCATGACAATTATGAATAACGAACTTGTCGTTAATTTGTCATTAGAGTGCATTACCAATTAAAGTTGAGTGTAGAAAAAATTATGAATTTCGTTTGTTTATCTGATAGTCTGTCCATACAAAATGACAAATTATTAAAGCATTATTTAACATTTAGTTTGACAATGTAATGTAGCATACTAGAATGACCAGTTACGATCAAAAAATGCCAAACCCGAAGACCAAATACCTCTTTTATTAAAATAATCCGTTCTACAAACTTGTCCATTGGCGTAGGTTAGCTAGGGATGTTAATCCCAGACAGTGGCGGTGCCAGAGGTGAGCATGTATAGAACAGATCTCCACCTCCCCCCCCCCCCCCGCCAGAAAAAAACGGATCTTGGAAAAAGTCAGGTGATTTGGGGCCAAAATCCCAAATTTTGAAAAACCAAGATTTTAACAAGACAACCCAAGGAAAGGGTGGGAAACCCCCACCCCAAAGTGATTAAAAATCTGCAACCTTTTGGGTTTCACCCCCGCCCAAAATTTAAAACTTCTCCCCCCCCCCCCTCCTTTCTCCCCCCCCCCTCCCCGAAATTTCACCCCCCAAAGTCTTGCGCTGCTCCACTGGCAGGGGATACAGATCCAGAACATGCATAATGGCACCCGGATCGGACAAAGGTCGGCCTACATCAGTGGCGGTGCCAGAGTAGCATAAGGCGGGGGTGTGTGCATTCCCTCCCAAAAAAAAATAATAGATCGTTGGGGCAAAATCAGTGATTTGTGGCAAAAATTTGTGCAAAAACAGCAATTTGGACTAAAAAATGGTCAACATCGGCAAAATTGATTTTCCCATAAATTAATTCTTCCCCACCCCCTACCCCGTAATTCCCTCCCCTCCCTCTCCCCCCCCCCCCAAAAAAAAAAAGTCTGGCGCCCGCCACTGCCAGAGAACAGAAGGAACTGCAGAATGGCAACTAGGTCGAGCAAGGTATAGGCCTATTACATAATGCCACCAGTCTGTAGCTCTGTGGCCGGAAGGAGCAAGAATGTTGCCACAAATAGGCCCTAACCACTTTGGTTATCACGTTGAAATTTCAGTCTGGAAATATTCTTTCAACTTATATAATTTGTTCGTTTGCATTTTGCAAAAAAATTGATTTTTAGAATCTCCGCTCGATCGGAAACGCTGTATGAAAATATGGGTTTTAAGCCTTATCTGATCTTTTCCAAGCTAGGGGCATTACGTCATTAGAAAATGTGCCAAAACGGTTCTTGGTTGGGTGATAGACAGCCAAATTGCCCTAAATATGTTGATTTTTTTTTTGCTGCGACATTTTCTAAAGTAGGTTCTTTTGGGGTAAGATTTCAAATTGGTCGCCTAAACTGGATGCGATGTCTCAAAAATACATTGAGTGACATGATACTGGGGTTTTTCACAGCCTAACATTCGCGTCATCAACTAACCACCCCCCCCCTCCCCCGCTTTAAAACCCTTGGACATGTTTAAGGGAGTAGCAGAGAATCCCATAGATATCTATGGGAGCTGGTGCCTTTCGCGCCCTTAGAGATGGCACCCATACTTGCTCAGAAGCTGGCAGTTCTGATGGGCAAGCGCGTTCCGGGGCGGGGAAGTCATTCCGTTTCAGAAATTCTCCCGAATCGAAGGATACGTCGTCCAAAACGACTGATTTTTCATGACTTAACCATCGATTTCCCCGATTTTTTTTCCTTTCCTCAACTTCTTCCCAAGAGGGCTTCCCTCATTTCCCCGTATTAGCTACGTCACTGAGAAGCCCGTTTCCCCCGACCTCATTACCCAAACTGGGGGTGGGTCTTTGGGAGTGCGGCGAGTGTCCTTTGGTGGGTTTGCACATTTAATTTGGCAGTATTAAATGTTCACCGGCTTCATACTCATGTTGAAGTTAGGCCTAAATCTGACAGCTCTCGACATAAAACACATGAAGCTAGAAAGGCCAAATAAACGAGCTTGGGGAAATACAGTAGGTCTTAAACTGTCTCTAAGTTTGTTCATGTAAAAGAGTGATCAACCCGTTTCTTGACCGCTCCCGATTCAATCATCTAGCGGTTGCCCGCGCGAAGCGCGGCACCCCTAGTAAGTGTATTCTCACAGACTGTCCAATTAATTTATTTCTTTCTTTCTGTGTGAACACTGAATTCAGGGCTACAAGTGAACCCTTGAAAAAATAAAGGCTAAATATGGGCCCACAAACAAGAATATAGTGATAATATAGTCAATAGATAATTTTATAGGCGAAATAAGGAATTTGGTACTGTATTTTAAACTTGGAATGTCGGCACCTTTCCATTGTATATCTTCAACATTTTAATTCATTAGAAAGATATGTGTGGCAACAATTGCACAACCGTCTCTGGCTGTATTGACTAATTTATAATATTTTCCCTGTCGTTAGTAATTAATAAATGAGGGGTGAACTCTTTACCACCTGTGCACCATCCCTATTTGTAGTTTGTTTTTAGGAATCCAGGTTTCCTGCAGAGTGTAATTAATGACTCCATAATAAGTTCCCAGTTCATTGAAGTTTTGACCATTTTGACGTTGGAACCCAATATCCATAGGTCAAAGAGTGTTGTTTTGTGGAAAAATTGCAATAAGTTTGAAAGTTTTAAAATTATTCATTTTGAGATACAATGGAAACCTCACACTAACAGTGGAACACTGTACGCGTGCCTCATGCATCCTTCTGGCAACACAAACACTTGTGTATTTAGAAGTGGTACAGCCTCTGCTAATCCCTCTAATCGCACACTTATGTAACAACTAGCAATATCAACTTGAAATCCTATACCAATGTATCATAACCAAGAAGTTGCATGAACAGATTTTTTCTAAAAAGCAGGATCAAAAGATCACAGGGTCTTCAAGGTAATCTGTGGTACAACCCCAGTCCTAGCCAGTGTTTTGTTTGAACAAATTTGAGAGGTGGCAATTTATAGATTTTAATAAAAAGTGTCAAGGGTACCTGTTGAGGTCATTAAGAGGTCATCTGTGGCCACTGTGATCTTGTGCCAGTGGTTCTTTTGAGGCATGATTAAACATAATACCTCATTTGCTAAGAAATTGCAATCGACATATAAAATGTCGTCAAGCTCACATCAGGCTCATTAGAGGTCCATCTGTGTGCAGCCTGTTAATGAGTTTTGGCTGGTCATTTTTTTAGGCAAAAAATGACTTTACACAAATCATCCGATGGGACTTGACCTTGCTGGACCTGCATCTCATAACCAAAATGTTGTGTTGGCCTGAGGCCACCCCCCAAAAAAAATCTAAAAAGGGTACTACGTAAGCAAAATCTCAGAAATTGGATTTGTTTCCAACCAAAATGACCCCTATGAATGGGTAAGGCTTTCAAGTCCTCAGCCACACTCTCAACCAAACCAAATCTGAGTAGCCATTCGTGAGAACGTCAATTTGCAGTGGTCTAATGATGTCTTTCTGACAAAGAAAATTGGTCTGTTTACTCATAAACAAAGAGATTTATGCCCCAAACAAGTAATCAAAATCCATAAAGTAGAAAAGATGGAGGGATAGAGGAGAGTGAAGGCGAGTAAAGAAAACAATGGTATAAACAAGAAGGTAGAGAGACCAATAGGAAAGAAAGCACAGGAGAGGATTAGACAAAGCCAGACTAATACGGTGGAGAGAAAAGGGAAAATGTGTGAAAGGGGGGCCCAGGAATTAGAAAGGGCAGAAGTGTGACGTGAAGAAAAGTGGTACTAGAACAAAACACAAGGACCGTGACAGGTTTGAGGGAGAAAAATCAGTTAGGTAAATACAAGCGGCCCGTTGGAAGGAAACAGGGCGGGGAGAAGCCTAAAATTGACAAAGGACCTGGAAACTGACTCTTATACATGTACAACCATGCTATTTAAGATTGAGATACCCAATTTGTAGTGGCTTGTTTTAAAAGTCCTGTAATGCATTTAGACCTCTGAAAGGCAATATACTTTTGATCAATTCTGTTAAAACCAGACAGATATTCATTTTTGTTGTTTCTGTGGAAGACAAATATGGAAATATAGGGATTTTGGAAGTTTATAGGGATTTATAGGGAGAAGGGGGTCAAATATACGAAATATAGAATTTAGGGCCGCTTGTACCTGTCCAAACGTTTCACTGCATAGCTAAATTGGATTGTTTCTAAATGTTTCCCGCATTCTGTGAATTTTTTTTTCACATTCCAGCTAAATTGAATTGTGTGAATATTTGTCACTTCAGTGCAAAGGAATGGTTTGTTACCATTGTGAATTCTCACATGCGTCATAATTGAATTTCCTTTGTGAAACATCACATTCAGTGCATGAAAGGTTTCTCACCATTTGAATTCACACATTTGGCTAATGTTGATTTCCGTGCAAAAACATTTACTACATTCTGTGCATTATGGTTGTTTACATGTGAAATTTCACCGCATGTCCAAAGTTTGATTTTCCGTGTGAAACACTAACATTTTGTGCAGGAATGGTTGTCACCAGTGTGAATTTTCACATGGTGCGATTAAACGTCTGTGTGAAATATTTACCACAATCAGTGCACTGAAATGGTTGTCACCATTAATGTGAATTCTCACATGATCGGTTAAATTTGATTTCTATTTGAAAATAATAGCATGCTCTTTGCAATTAAATTGGTTGTCAACCATGGACTTCTCACATGTTTTGGCTAAATGGCTTTCCTGTTAACATTTACCACACTGAGTCAGATGAAATGTTTGTACCATATGTGAACTCACAGCATGTCCTAAAAAGTTTGATTTCTGTGTGAAAGATTTTTACACATTCTGTGGCACTGAAATGGTTTGTCAACAGCGTGAATTCTCACATGCCTTTCTAATTGATTTCCATCGTAACCATTTACCCATTCATGCATATGGGGTTTTTACCAGTGTAATTCCTCTACATGGTGTTTAAATTTAAACCTATGATTTCCTGTGTGAAAAATTTACCACATTCCTTGTGCATTGATTGTCACCAGTGTGAATTCGCAAATGTTTGACTCAATTGATTCTGTATGAAATATTTACCACATTCAGTGCTTGAAAAAAAAAAAAAAATGGTTTACACCAGTGTGCATTCCTCATATGTCTGTCCTACAGTGTGATTTCCGTCTGAAACATTTACCACATTCTGTGCATTGATTGGATTGTCACCAGTGTGAATTCTCACATGGTTGGTTAACACTTGATTTTGTGTGTGAAACATTACCACATTCTGTGCAATGAAATGGTTTTGTCACGCATTGGTGAAAATGTCACAATGTTTGGCTCAGTTGAAATTTCTGTGTGAAACTTTACCACCGTATTGGAGTGAAATAGTTGTCACCAGCGTGAATTTTTACATGTCCCTAAATTTGATTTCTGTGCGAAATATTTACCACATTCTGTACATTGAAATGGTTTGTCGTCAGTGTGAATTCTCACATGTTTCCTTTAAATTGATTTCTGGGGCGAAATATTTACCACATTCAGTGCATTGGAATGGTTTGTCACCAGCGTAATTTCACATGTTCGACTAAATTTTGATTTCTGTATGAAATATTTTACCACATTCAGTGCATTGAAAGGTTTATCAACCATGTGAATTCCTCATATGCCTGTCTAAATTTGATTTCTGGGTGAATTTTACCACATTCTGTGCATTGAAATGGTTTTCACCAGTGTGAATATCTCACATGTGTGGGTTAAATGTGTTTCTTTGTGAAAATTACCACACTGAGTGCAGTTAAATGTTTGCCATGCGAGTTTTTTCTTTTGTGGTCAGTTACACTTGATTTCACTGCAAAACTTTTACCACATTGATCAGTGTCTTAACTGTTGGCTATGAGGGTTAATTCTCTGGGGTACAGTTAATGGTTCTTCCTGCAATTCCAAAGACTGGTGGGAGGCCTATCCTTGTAGATTTGCCCAAGCATATTAGCCCTGGAGCTTAAGCACCATTTGTAACACATCTCAAGGTCAAAAGGTTTGAGTGATTAATATGTTGACAAGACTGACCGAACCCTGAACGTGATTCTTAAGGGCCGCATAGTGGTGCCTTAAGGAGAGGCGGACAAAACAAAGTGTACAGGGGTTCAAATTTGTCAAATTGATCCAATCATGTTGAAAAGCCCACCATATTATGTGTCTAACCTCAAGGATTCAAAAATGGTATAGTTTGTAATAATTACAGCCTCAAGTTTTCAGAGTTATAGGCTAAAAACCGCAAAAATCAATAATAAAGGGTCAATTCAGTTGTACAGACAGGGGTCAAATTTAAAATTTTGCCTGTGCTCCGATTTGATAAAAAATGGTGCAAATTATTGTGGGAGTTCATAGGGATGAAAATAAGGAGATTCTTGACCTGCCTTAAAATGCTTATTTTCCAATGTAGGGGGCACAGAAGGTCAACGTCCATTGCATTAATTTGCTTGAAGCTTGTTACCCCCCTAGTTTCTTAAGCAGCATTTGAACACTCAAAACTATCCCTTCCTTAATTTTTCCTATGATCTCCATCAATAATTTGCACGCATTTTTATCCAATCGGAGCATTTTAAAATTTGACCCCTGTACAACTGAATTGACCCTTTTTATTTATTTTTGCGTTTTTAGCCTATAACTCTGAAACTTTTTAGGCTGTACATATTACAAACTATACCATTTCTGAATCCTTATGGTTAGACACCTAACATGGTGTGCTTTTCAACATAGTTGGATCAATTTACAAATTTGACCCCTTTTTTACAAACTTTGTTTTGGCCCGCCTCTCCTTAAGGCACCACTATGCGCATTTAAGAATCACGTTTCAGTGGTTTTCTGTCAGTCTGTCAACATATGTAACGCACTCCCAACCTTTTGTACTTGAGATGTGTTCAACTGTGTGGCTAGCTCCTGGGTTTAAATATCCAGTGCCTTCTGATATGCTGTTTGAAAACCGATCAAACAATGCCACCATCTTTTGCAATATTTGCAAGAGAAGATTCCAGGGAAACTTCTATCCATCATCTCTTTTCTAAAATCTGCAATGGACAGAGAAATCGGCATTAAGTAAGAGTAACGACCCCCAACAAAGCAATAGAAGTGTAAGACTTTGGACTCCACAAATTAGGGGTGCACCATTACATGTATACGAGCCTGATCAAGTTATTAACAGACGACATTTTTGACACTTTGGAATAAAAAGACTGTAAAAATACTTTTGCAGGTCTTTACCTGCGGGTATTTACATGACATCTTTTAGTTTAAATGAATAGTATAATCAATTCTACAATAATCATATGACTCTCATTGCCAGGTTGCTAAAAATAAAATCAACAAAGGTTTGCATCATGGACGGACAAGATAGATTTGGAGGTTTTTAAATTTTTGTAGCACTTTTGATTTCTATCTGTCGAACCTCAACTTTACAAATATTTACCCAAACACAATATGTTTGTTAGAATCATAATTCTTGTTATGACTTCTCGGGGATGTCAAAAGGTCAGCAATACCCTTTAAAACACAAACAAATGATCCGTTGCCCAATATCTAACTTTTCAATATTTCATAAGTATAAATTTAACGACAACTCAACCAATTGTGTCATATATCGTGTATAAGATATAAATAACATTAACCATTATATATCAATATACGAACTCAAATATAAAACTCATTTCAAATTACAACACTTATAAAAAGATACACATCACACACTGATGAAACCAGCCTCATCATCACCCATCCAGGTATCAAACAAGATAAACAATTCGTCGGCTTCATCACATACTGATCTATCTCACAAATACGCTGTTTTCAGAACAATCGCAATTGAAATCTTTTCCCTTCCCTAAGACCTTCGAACATACCGATTGCGTCATTTTACTACCAGGCAAACGAAATATCATCAGAAAACCACTTCACAGATTTTTTAAAATTCAATGAAACATAAATGCTGGTTATATCTAGCCAACATCTGTTATATGACTGTAAACTTAATAGATCATATATGACGTTTGTTTTTTTCAAAAGATGTACTGAGATAGAACACGAATAGACCAGTATGTGACGTATTTCATCACGTATATAAAAAGGCCGCAATTGTCGTATCAGGCGTCACATCGGATCTTGTCAGATCGCGCCGTAATGTGACGCAGATTTTGATATAGATCGTATGTGAGGAAGATGTATCTTATCGATTTTGATTCGTAGATAGAACACGATAGCTCAGTATGTACCGTATTCACGCCGTGTTAAAGTATTCATGTACGTTATTTTTAGGGCATCACATAGTGATCTATTTCAGAGAGCGCTGTATGTGAAGAAATAAATTTTTGAATTAATGCACATATATCAAATTTAATTAATATCTCATTAATTAGGTAGAGTCCAATTCTGAAACTCTGTAATTATGTTCAACGTCATATTAAAACTACCGAATTTTTTTCTCAAAAATGTCCAAAATTGAATGACCAGTATAATGCAGGCCATTCAGGGGCCGATGATTGATTGCAACATACCTAGAAAACATACATCTACAAAAACACATCTTCAATCTACGATCCATTCCATAATTTATAATTATACACATCATACCCTTAATGAAACAAGTTCATCACCCATCCATGTATCAATTATAAGCAAAATTCTCCAACACCTTCAATACTGATAATCAACAATAACATCAGAACACGCAAAACAAGATCCCTTTTTCAATACCAGCAAATCAATACAATATGGAAACTTAAGGCAAATACAGGTAAATAGATGGTCTCATATGTTATTTGGAAAAAGAAGTTTAACTTAGTAATTTACTTGAGTATTATACCAACTGATGATTTTAAGCTACTACACCAGTTAATATACTAAATATCACATTATAAGTTTACACTTCAAGTATATCCTTAATAATTATACAATCACACATGTAACACCGTATACATATACATGTTCCTTATAACACGATCTGGCCTATTCTCCCCGAACGCCACGGGGCCCTTTTTAGTCGCTTGTATGACATGCGGGATACAGCGCGACTATTCTAACGCCCAAACCTTCAGGGGTCTATTAATTTCATATAATAAAACACTGTTTTTTAAATAATTTTAATCATATGGGTTCAGGAATTTGAATGTCCAAAGCAATTACAATTCATGCATACACTCCATGATTTCAGATATGATAACTTATTAGTGTCCACTATGTCCAGAGTTAAAAGAATCGTACTTTGCAGTTCAACGATGATATGTCCTCACAAGCGAAGACTCAAAAATGACAGCATACAATTTCCACCAACAATCAACTTCACAGCTGAGCCAGTACATTTATTCCCTTCTTGACATTAGAATCTCCATTGATGACAATATCCTAGTTACAGATCTGTACACTAAACCACCCCCCTGATATGCATCGGGTATTTACAACGGTCCATCATGTCATCCTATGCATACTAAGACTGGTTTGCCTTATGGATTGGCTTTCCGGCTTCGACGAATTTGCTCTACGATTAAAAGTTTTAGAGTCAGAACCGTATTTGAAGAAGTTCTCCACAGCGAGGACATCCATTTAATTTACTGAATAGACAGATTCAGAGGGCCATTGAAATACCTAGACTAATGCCCTGAATCCTGTGCTACTCCTTCTGTATTACACCGATAGGATTCCCCATGGTAACTCACGTCACCCAGCTCTCCAAACCTTGGCAAAATCCCTGCCTACGCATACATGCCTGTATACATTCTTCAGACCATATGTAAACGAGCCATCCCAAAGTTCCAGTACATCTTTTCGTAGACCTAAAAACTTAAAATGATATTGTGTACGTTCTCACTCTCTAACCTCGTGAGAGATCTTCCAAATGGGATTTTATCCTTTGTATGTACGTTGTCTTGCCTGTTTCACCAAATCCATGATGGTGGTCCCCTTGTCAGACATACTATTCAAGAGTCAGAACTTCACCAGCACATCTCCACAAATACACAATAAATACCCTATCAAACAGAGTTTTGATATTCCTCGGGAGGTTATTCCATAGCTTAGACCTTGCGGAATTCAGTTAAGCAACCAGACGTTGTACCCATATCTGGCTGGATCATATTTGAAACCAGGGTTTGGACACGATAAGAAGAAGAAGCATATTGAAAGACCCAGCACCTTGACACTGATATTAGGAAAAAACAACTGGAATTGCATTGGATCAGATCTTCAAACCACTGCCACCTCCATGGATTAATATAAAAAGGGATGAACTGTCATTTTAGCAGATGTCACGCCTTTCCATTTTAGTAGCAGTGCGGTTTAGCCCAGCAATCATCACATTCCATATCTTTGTTCTCTTTTCATGCCAGGGGATTTGAGCTCTTGGCCCATGGTGATTTCTTTTCTTTTTCAATTTTTGTCCATTATCAGTGGCGTAACCAGCGGGGGGGGGGGGGGGCAGGGGGCCGACTAAAATTAAAACGGAAATAAAAGGGGGATGGAGAAGCTAAAAAATGGGGACGAGAAGGGGGAGAAGGGGAAAAATATGGGAAACTTTCGTGAGTCTTGCCCCCCCCCGAGGCGCAGGCCTGGGTACGGCAGGCCAATGTATCCTGTATCTATGTGTCACTCACAATGTACTCGGTCTTATCCATTTTGGGGATGTCAACCATGATAGTCATTTACCTGTGCACATATCTTTCTATTGTGCAAACATTCCAATTATCTATTCATGTTTGCATTGCGTCTGTTATAGCACTTGCCAGTAGTATCATTTGCTTGGTTAGTTTTTGGTGTAGTTTTTTGTAGTTCACTTGATAAAGGCTGATTTTTCAGCCGAAACATTGTGTGTAGTGGTGCTGTTTGTCTGGGTAAAACAAAAAAAAAAAAAAAAAAAAATGTGGTTGTTTTTTCCTGTTTTTCCTATGTTGGTTGAGATTGTTTGTTGGTATAGGCAGCATACAAGTTCATACAAAAATTCACAGTATATTCCATGGACATCTTCCAAATTCTGAAATAACTTTGTCAAGCGTCAAGACGGACAGGGGTTTTCCCCCGACGGACACGAATATTCTCTGCAGTACCATACAAGTATCGCCACCTAATGTTGTTTGTTCATTAAATTAAGTTCCACTTTAGGACTCCAAAATGGAATCCTTTTGATTGCAAAATCTGAGCTCTTTTGCCTCGAAGATGACAACGGAGAAAAAGCTGCAATGCAGGTCCTGTGCTAAATATCAATTGATCCCTGTACATGTACTGCCCTGACCTCATATTGAGATCCAGTGCTTAAACAAGGGCTGTGGTGCCAAATTGGTAGTTCCTGTCCTCGCCTTTGTAAAGCATTTCACAACGTTCCAATGGTGACTGAATATTTGCATTCTTTGCCCAGAATGGAAGGACGAAAAAACCCTTTAATAACGCCCCTATTTTACGTCATTTTTTTCGTTAATCCGAGGCAGACAGCAGGACTACTAGTACAATAATACGGCAATTACGCATATTAGGTATTAAAGTAATAAGTGAGTGAGTTAGAGCACATTGAAAATCCATTTTTGTTCTTGTTGTATATATCCCTCCCTAAAAAAAAAATCAAAAGTGACATTCGATTTCACCCCTCTACTTCATATATATGTTGAAGGTACATAATCAAAGAAAAACTATCTTGAAACACAAGCTGGTGTTTTGGATGTTTATTGTTTCAGCACAAGACACTTGTAATATTTCGGCCTCATTAACTCTAAAAGAGAAACAATCTGTGAACTTTTTGATGCCAGGTTTGAATTCTAAACCAAATTACAGTGCTTGTCAAAGTCAACCCATTTTTACTAATCTGTCGACCCTATAGCAAACATGTCTTTCCAGTGTTTCACATTGGGTGGCACTTCTGATGGTGACCCCCTGCATTGCTCTTGCAGGAAAACAAAATGAACTATGACACTAAAATTTCAGGATTGTCGTATCTCATCAACGTCTAACACCACACTTACAGCGAAAAGACAAGGTCCTTAAAAGAGACACGGCACATTTTGAAAATGTGGCGCCTACAAATTTTTCAAATCGATATTTTTGCATGGTTGTAGCTTTTTTATAAAAAAAGCCCTCACCCCGAAATGATTAAGACCAAATCAGCTTTCTTCCTTATGGGCAAACATAAACGCATTTATAATTTAACGTGGGGGGCCCCCCCCCCCCCCCCCCCCCCCCCCCGCCGGCGACGTTCAATTCAGTCAGACACGAAATGGCATTAACACAAGAACACGCACGCCGTAAGCTTGTTTCCCACGCTATGCACACGGTTTGATCGGTCTATAACCTTTGTGGTTATATTCAATGAGTCCCGAGTCAAAAAATATTAAGTAATATACACATTGTTGATTTAAAGTTATGGAAAAACTTAAAGGGTTGGCCTACAAATTAACCTGGATGTCTTTATCCTCATCAAGGTCCCTACTTGGTTGGGGTATGTTATTTTATGTGTAAAATATATCTATGTTTCTTCCAAGGGCTTAGACTATCATTGAGAGCAAATTGAAGAATTTCATATTTGTGAAAAGTGCCCAGTGCCGCTTTCAATAGGACATCTTCTGCATTTAAAAATCACAAATTTGTGAAAGAAATAACAAATTGAGTGTTGTAACAGTTCTTAGGCCGTGTTCCCACTATCAACTGTGTGCTCGGACCTAGATCCGAGTCCCATCGAAGTGGGCTCGGGCCAACATTGTTCGCATTCTCACTGCCGCGATATAGTACTCCCACCCGTGCCAAACGATGATGTAGTATCGGGCCCACTTACCGGATTGTTGTTGTTTACCAATCCTCCCGCCAAGCCACTGTTTATGTGCAAAATTGATTGCGGATTCCTTCTGTTGATTACTTGAATGGAAAAAAATAGGATTCTCTCTTTCTCTGCTGAAAATGTTGATGTAAAAAATGCTGATGTCGAACAAGAAACAGCGTCCTACTATTGATCATTTTGATGAATTCGGAGTAACCGTATCAATTTTTAAAGATTCATCGTAAAACCGGAAATTCATGACTTACGTGTTATGAAGGTCGTCGCCAGCTGTTTCACCGCGCTCTACTCGCTAAAAAATCTCCTCAAGTATCGTGGTTTATACTTAATTATATTACGATACAAATATAGAAACTATTAAGGAAGCGGTTTAGGGTATATTATGTGAATTCAATGTAGACAATACGATTTTGTTTGTGATTTTTGTCTTTGCTCAACAGCCAAGGCAGTTGCCTTTCGGCGGTGATAAGTGAGCCGGGCCCACTTCCGATGTACAAACGCGTTCCCACTATGCATTGGGTACCACGTCCTAGTACCGAGACTTCCTACTGAGGTGGTCTCGGACCCGATATCGGTATGTAGAGTCCGAGTCCACATAAAACACGTTCCACTACGAAAGGAAGTGGGTCGATGTAGCATCGAGTACCAAGTCCTGGTACCAAACATCATAGTGCGAACGCGCCCTTGTTTGAAATGTTTGACATGTACACAGCAATTCAGGTGTTACTATTGTAATGAATACTATGCCCAGGAACCATCTAATGACAACATTATTGTGAAAACCAAACAGACATTCAGTGTCAAGTTACTTTTTGTGTACATCTGGTTTATTTGAAGCAGAAATCGCATTGCATGGAACACCAAGCTAAAGGTATCATAATTGCCTTTTAAATGAAAGTGTTGTCAAATTAAAAGACCACGCACATTGATGTGTAGTAATATCAGCATGCTGTACAATAGTTGTGCCTGGTACCACACCTGAATATTAGTCTGCTTATTGAATTAGTGTCTATGCAACAGTGTTAAAATAAAATATACAGACAAGCTAATTGTTTACACAATGTAGATCATCCATCAATCAATCAACTTTATTCAATATCATCAATAAATCTTACAAAGACACAAAAGGGACACGATATTGAGAGATGATCGAGAGGCCATAAGGCCAGATGTGATCATCCCCTAAACCTAAGGTTCATACAAACCAAACAAAGACACACATACACATACACAAAACAAGACATGCCCCAACAATACTCATTCATATTCAGCTATAAGTAGGAGATGTGAAATGATTTCTAAAACACTTGATATTTTTACACGTCTTCATGATATTATTGTCCAAAGAATCCAAATTTTGGTCCAGAATTTCTCACAGGCGATCGGAAAACTTTCTTTTATTATTAATACGATAGTGTGGGCATTTCTGTATGGTATTTATGTATTTGGGCATGTTTTACAAAGTACTTCTCAAAAGGCTTTGGTAATGGAGTCTAGTGTGTGTAAATAAACACTGCAAGTTCCAGCTTATATATATCAAAGACATTCAACAAAGTCGAATTTGAAAATAATGGCCCATAAGGCATCATAATGGACTATTGAAAATCGTCCGTACAGCCATTTTGAACTTAAATATTTTATTAATAGATTTTATGCGAACTACCCCATATTAAGACACCCATAATTTATGTAAGGTAATACTAGCGTACAATATAACGGTATAATACATGTAGGTACCAAGTTTAAGTTTGGAGAGTAAACCAACGTTTAGAACTATTTTTTGATATTTGATCGATGTGATTTTTCCACGTAAGATGTTCATCGATGATAACCCCCAAAAAGTTGGTCTTGTGAACTCTCTCCATGCCACTTATCAAGTAACAACATTAAATATTTTGTAGCATTAACTCCAGTTTTGTCTTGCCAATTTGCCTTTCAGTTTCTGTCTGGGAATATTTAGAAGTTATAAAGGCGATCCCAACAACAATAATTGGTTTTGCTCGCATTGACCGATAATTTATTTGCCCTGAACCATTTAATCTCTTGTAATCACTATTATTACATCAATTTTGTGGCTAACTTTTTAATCTGGATGGGAGTACGTAATGTAGTATCATCAAGCAAATAAGATACTCCAGCAATGAAACGGTCATTTACAATATCATTTACATAGAGAATGAACACCAAAGGACCCAAGATTGAGCCTTGTGGACCCCCGCATTTTATATTTTGATAAACTGAATCACATGATTGATATCGTACAAATGTGTGTTCTTTTATCCAGTAGCTTTTTAAAAACCATTCCCAGGGCAATACCTCGAAAACCATAATTTTCTAGTTTATTATGCATAATATGTCATTGTTAATAGTGTCCAACGCTTTTGACAATCTAAAATTTCTCCAACGTATTTTTCATTTCTTCTCTACTACACCTGCAATTACTTACTTAATCAACTAATTCAATTATTGCCATATATGTTGAATGATTTGATCTCCAAATCCAAATTGTTTATCATTCAATATTTTTTGTTTTTATCATGAATAATCCTACATCTGTTAAATACTTGTCTTTCGAGAATTTTAGAAACAGGGAAAAACAGAACAGTCGATAATTGGCAAATATTTCTTTGTCCTCTTTTTTATATATTTGACCACTTTGCTATTTTCAGAGTTGGTCTGGAACAACTCCAGTAGAAATGGAACTATTGATATTTCGCAAAAGTCGTTTGCTATTTCTTTGGCAACCTCTTTACAAATATAGGTTCTTATATCAATCATGACCAGGCCTCTTATTTTGATTAAACTTAGTATGAATTTTATAACCTCGTCAGTGCTATTGGTTTTCATAAAAATACACTTTTCTAAAGGTTCGTCTAGATCTTCATATAGTTTTTGCCCGATGTTTTATCTTTGAAGCTATTTTGGTCCTATCTCAAACCAAAAAAATTGTTAAAAGCATTTGATATATTTTGAGGATCATATCGAACACCATCTTCCGTTAAATTTACTTTTATGTACCCGACTTTTTGCACGACCAAACATCTTATTAAATAATTTTCCAAGTCCTGTTTTTATATTATTTCTTGTTTTCTTGAAACCTTTTCTGAAAGTACTTACTCCCGCTTCACTTCGAATAAGTTGAAGTTTGTTTCGTACGTTTTAAACTTTTGAGCTAGTTTTTCATTCATTCGGGCAATCCGTAAATATTCTTAATAGTTTGTTTTTTATTATTTAACTTTAATTTCAAAATACCTTTAGCAATCCACGGTGACTGTGGAACTTTCCTTTTATTTACACTACACCTTTTTTAACATGGGAAGTATTATTTTGGATATAATTGGCTATAGAAGTCCTTATTCCTAGATACAGTGGAATTTGTCCGCAAAATTTTGCAATCTGACCCCACCAATCAGAAAAACTGTTACATAGCAGATAGCTCCATACAAAGCCTTGGGTGAGGGCTAAGTCTTACATTCAGATCCATAGGTGGTCAAACAGGGAATGTCACTATAACTGAACCGAGCCAGTAGAGGTATATTTATCACTGCCATGGTCATAGGAAATTAGAAAATCATCAGTAACAGCTGAACAGTGGAAACAATGGATGGGCGTACACAACACAAATAGAACTGTGTACCAACGTGCTTGAGTTTTGATCAATTAAAGAATTAATCTTCTTCGCAGAAGAAAACTATCTCTGTTTTTGCTGTGGTGCAACATCTCAAACGTTTGACATGGATGGCCCAATGTCTCCCAGAAGCCAGAGCCACAAGGATAACTGTTCTGAGAGTAATTTTTTTAAAGTGGCATATCACCCCCAAGGTTCAAAGAGGGCATGCCAAAAAACCCAAAAACAGTGTTGATGTCTTTGAGGGTACTACCTTGCAGCTTGGAGGTCTGGAGTTGAACATTCCTACAAGGAGGAGGCTGATTGCAAGGTCATCATCGATGGTGGAACTATCCGCAAACGGGCAATGAATAGCAGTTTGTAAATTCTTAGAGTTGATTCTGCTTCCAGGCAAGATTCGAAAACGATCTGTGAGGAAATCGCGACTTTGAGCTATAAGAGCTCTACTATAGCTCTAGTCAGAGAGCAGGGGGGCCAATGCTTACAGTAACTCGTCAAGAGTGAGCTCCTTCTTCGCAAGGAGATCACGAGGAAAGGCCGCCGAATATGGCTATGCAGTCAGTAGAAGACTTTCTAGGAATAGACTTGGCGACTCTCCCCCTTGTAAGCCTGATCAGATTCTGATTCAAGCGGGAGCTTCAAGAGGGTAATCTGAGCAGATATCCACCATCGATCTTTGAACAAAGGTTTTTGGCCAAAGGCGAGTGATTAGAATGACCCGACACGTGAGAAAGAAGCGTTGGTCAGTCTCATCCATCGCTGGCTACGGTCTCAATGCCACACAAGTGACACAAACTCGCATCCCATCTTCTGTTCATGGGTGCCAACCCGGTGAGGGCGTTTCCTTGCGGATGTGATACCCGTCTGGCCTTCTACCCCCGCCAGAGGGGCTTGATCTGGGTTAGTCCAATTCCCTGCATCGTACAGCATGTGGGGCCACGCCTCCTCTGGGACTGGCGCCAGACGGAAGTACTTCTTCTCAATGTCCGGAGGTGCTTGTACGTATGCTCCTTTCCGGCTGTAAGCAGCGGGACCGGTTGGGTCTCTCAGTGAATGTGTTTGCAGACCTCCTGAAGCGGAGAGCGGTATGTACGGGCACGGCTTCTCTGGCTTGTCGCCCCTGTAGCTCGCCTCTCCTAACTCAATTCCGGAGAAAATTTAGTCCAATGGATCTGGATGCTCCTGTCTAGCATCACTGCAGGTCTGGATGGTGGGAGTATTGTGATCCGTAGGCTCCTATGGACTCGGGGGGAACGGCTCCACAGTGACAAATCTGACGAGTTGCAGATCCTCTCGCGTCAAAAGTCTCGCGGCTTGAGAGTTCCATTGTGAGGTTCATCCTGGCTTGATCCGCTAAGCTTATAGCGGTCTACGGTGAAGGATGCACTAGGGTACGATGCTTGTCCCTGGAACGCTGGCTAGTCCAGGTCACCTGGAAATTGTGTTTAGGGCATTTCACTGTTTTCAACCTCAGCTCAGAAATAGAGCAGGAGGCAGAATATCATAGGGCCGCATGATTTAAGGAGTTATTTACCCCACCCCCCCCACCTATAGAAAAGGTTTAACAGCTTTGGTAGTTAGTTAGTTGGCCCCTATATGTCAAATACTAGGTAGTTCGTCTGCTCAACTGTGGTGTACTTTGTCAATAGGGGTCCAATTTAAGGTTACACAGGGGCCAAACTTTTAAAATGCTCCAATCAAGTGAAAATGTATGCCATATTGTGCATCTAGGGCATAAGAATCCAAAATGTAATCTAATTTGTACCAACTTATTGGACATGGTTTCAGAGTATATGCTAAAAAGACCTAAAATGGTTAAAAAGACCAATCATTGAAAGGTGTTAAACATTAAACGTAATCTGATTCTATTTTAACACTTTGCAATTATTGATTGAGGAAAAGAAGCAGCTCAACAAGGTAAACTAAGATTTAAGCGATGGCGTAAATATGTCCCTGTCGAAGTGTCGCGACAATAGCAAGTGGCAACTTAAACTACACCAGCCCACCCCTCCTAATTCTGGCCAACACTTCCTTAAACCCAAGACCCACCCACCTAGATAAAACCATGCAATGTTCTTCACCCACCAAAATTAAGTTTCACAACTTTTACCTAAATTTTCCATCACTTACAAAACAAATCCTTGATGAACTTCATCCATAACTCACCAAAACAACCTATCGATTGAAACTCATCCATAAAACCTCACCAAAAATAACTCTAAGGTCAAGGTCAAATGTCAGCACCCACAAAGATTGGTCAAATGTTGACCTTGTTGAGAAATTTTGACTATTTTTACATTTCCCCACCCCTGTCCGAAATATGGGGAAGGAATTACACAGTAATTTAGTATGGGTCTTGTGTCCTAATATATATACCAAGCAGGGGCAGCATTGAGAGGGGATGCACCCGGCACACCACCCCTCTATTTTGTGCCGAGGCACAGGGCCGGCCGGTGCGCCACAGAGAGCCACGCCAGGTGAATGTATATCTACACAAAACACCCCTCCCCAACACCCGCAAATACCTACCTACACTTCCCCAACACCCTGCAATACCCTACCTACCCTTCCCAACCCACCCTGCAATACCCTACCCCCTCCCCCACACCTCGTAATACCCTATCCACTCCCCAAAATTCCCCAAACACCCCCCGCAATACCCAACCCTCCTCCCAAACCTCAAAATCCACCCCACCCCCTCCCACCAAAACCCGCAAACACCCCACCCCCTCACATATGGCATAGTAGTCTCAGTAGTGAAGGAATTTGGCCTATCCGACATACAGTTCCATGCTTGCAGACCGCCCACTAGGCAAGTTCAATAAATTCCACTAGGCCAGCGCGCCTTGTTCTATCTCAGGCGTTTTGTGCATTTGCAAAAAAAAATTGATTTGAGTGTTATATACAGGGAAGATTAAAACCACCAAAGCAATTAGAACAAGGTGTCGCCCTTATGTAGCATAGGTTCACTGCAACCTGAACACAAAGTCCAAATACGGTATTTGTGGGTTTTTATACTCAGACTAGCTAGTAGGCTCATAGATCCAGTGTGCCACAACAGACACCAAGGAGTATACCAATTTATTTTTTTTTATTGAATCTCTCAGACAGGGGTTAGCCCATTCATTGCTAAAGCACTGATTCAAACCTGCAAACACAATGTTCAAAATAATCGAGAACAAGGAGAACTCTTATTTACGCATTGCGTAAAATAGTCCCTGCGACTGTTCCGATCACCAAAGCAGGAAAATTGATAATTGAACACTATATAAGACCACCCATCTTAGGGTATAGAGGATAATTAAAATAATGAACAATTTTTCTTTAATTTTTGGATATATGGTGTTTAATTGAGGTAGGTGACAAATCTGAACTAAAAAATGGGGCGTCATCGACTTCGTTTTTGAGCTAAGGGCTGTTCAAAAAGTGTAGTTATTTAAAATTTTGTACAGAGCTCTATGGGAAACTAAAAATTTTGCCGATTTTCCAGGAATATTACCATCTAAACACCTCGAACGATTTTTGAGGTTTTATACTGATTTTAAGAACGTATAAGATCTTTCGGCGCACCAATAAAAAACTGGGTGTCACCGATTAGTTTTCGAGGGAAAAACGACGAACGAAATAGGCTAAAAATTGCAATTTTCGCCTCAAGTGCGTCCTATTTACAAAAAGCGCAGCTTACTGCGTATTGACCACATGATAAGCGCCCAAACCCATGCAAAGACGAGTTCGACAAGACGAGAATTGGCTTCTCGTTGAAAGCAGGAAGCAATAAAACTGCGGGTGGAGGGAGGGGTGAGGTGGTGAGTTTTCAAATAGGCCCAACAGGACTTTAAAATATAGGCCTACAAGGAAAATATAAAAATTAGGTAAGGTAATTGCGGGCCATGCAGGATAATTGAATAAAGGGATCTATTTTATCAGATCGACAAACCTTTTCCCACACCACTTCCCTTACGTTTCCTATACCAATCGGGTTAAACTTACAAGTGAGATCCGAAAAGGCATTCCCCTCTCTTCCTGGCTCCAGGCGAAAGAAAGGCCCTTTACCTACAGGAAAAGTTCTAATACAATTACAATTTTAGAAATTAAATGCCATTGGATGTGTCTATTGTTAAAAATTGTGAAAACAAAAAAATATGGCTCTGTAAGGCAAACGGCAACAGAAGGTTCTAAACATTTTTTTTTAAAGTTGCATATCCCCCCACGTTCAACAAGAGGCCATGCCAAAAAACCCAAAACAGTGTTGATTCTTGAGGGTACTACCCTTCCAGTTGGAGGTATGGTGATTGAACATCCTACGCTGAGGAGGCTGATTGCAAGATCATCATCGATTGTGGAACCTATCCTCAAACGCAAATATAGCACTTTTTAAATTTCTTAAGTGTGGCTGCTTCCAGGCAAGATTCGAAAACGATCTGTGAGGAAATCCCCCGCGACTTGAGCGAAGAGTCTCTAGCTATAGCTTCTAGTCCAGAGCAAGGGGGGCCAAATGCTTACAGTAGCGTCAAGAGTGATGCTCCTTCTCCAGAGAGATCACCGATGACATGTCGCCGATAATGGCTATTCATTCAGGTGAAGACTTCTGAATAGACTATTGGCACTCCTCCCCCTTGGAGCCTGATTCAGATCTGATCAAATCGGGAGCTTCAGAGGGTAATCTGACAGGAGATCCACCATCGATCTGAACCAAAGGTGTTTTTGGCCAAAGGCGATTTGATTAAATGACACGACCCTGAGAAGATAAGCGTTGGTTTTCAAGTCATTCCATCGCGCTACTTTCTCAAGGCCCACAAGTGACACAACTCCGCATCCCTCTCTGGTTCCTCTGGTGCCACCCGTGCTGTCGTCCTTGGCGGGAATGTGATACCTCGATCTGCCTTCTACCGCGCCGGGCAGGAGGGGGCTTGATCTGGTTCTCCATATCCCTCTGCATCGGTACGCATTGGGGGCCAATCCTCCTCTGGACTGGCGCCAACGGAAGTATCGTCCATGTCCGAGGTGCTTTTAAGTATGCCCATCCGCTGTAAGCAGCTATGACCCCCAGTTGTTCTAGCTCAGTAAGCTACCAGTTTTGCAGACCCTCCTGAAAGAGCGGAGCGGTATGTACGGGCACGGCTTCTCTGGCTTTACTAAAAAAACAGCCTGTAGCTACCTCCTCCGCCTCGTCCTAACTCAACTTCCGAGAAAATTTAAAGTCCCTGGATCTGGATGCTTCCTGTCTAGCATCACTGCAGGTTCCGTGGAATGGTGGGAGTGAATGTGATCCGTAGGATCCTCTGGAATCGGGGTGAACGGCTCCACACGGTGACAAATCTTGACGAGTTGGGCAGATCCTCTCATCGTCAAAAGTCTCGCTGCTTAGAGTTCCCTTTCCTGGAGGTTGCCCTCCTGCTTGATTCCGCTAAGCTATGCGGTCCCTAACGGTGAAGGGATGAATAGTTGTAAGGTGCGCTGGCTTGAACTCTGGTATCCAGTCCCTGGAATTGTGTTTATGGGAATTTTCCCACTGTTTCAGCATCAACCTGTCCTCACTAATAGAGCAAGGAGCAGAAATCATAGGGGCCTTCTTTAAGGAGTTTTATTCACCCCCCCCCCCCCCCCACAGAAAGTTTAACAAGCTTTGGTAGTTCGTAATGGCCCCTCTATGGCACATACTAGGTAGTTAGTAATTCTCAAATTGTGGTGTCACTTTGGCCAATAGGGCCAATTTAAGGTTCCAGCAGGGCCCAAACTTTTAAAATGAATGCTCCAATCAAGAATTGAAATGTATGCCATATTTGTGCCTCTAGTCAGAAGAATGTCTCCAAAATGTATAATTTGTACCACTTATGACCATTGGGTTCAGAGTTATAGATATAAAATTGACTAAAATGGTAAAAAGATTAATCTCAAATTTGTACAGGTGTAAAACATTAAAGTAATTCTGATCAGATTTTAAACACTTGGGCATTATTTCTTTTAGGAATAGCACTCTCACCAAGAGGTAAACCCAGATTTAAGCGATGCGTCAATATGTCCCTGTCGAAGGTCCGCGCGATCACTACAATGTGGCAACTTAAACTACACACCAGACCACCCCGTCCTTAATTCTGGCCAACCACCCCATAACCCCAGACCACACCACCCCCCCATAGATAAACATGCTGTTCTTTTTCTTCCACACCCACCAAATAAGTTTTCACAACTTTTCCTAGAATTATCCAGCACTTACAAAACAAAACTCCTTGATGAACTTCATCCATAACTCCACACCCAAAACAACTCATCGATGACCTCATCCATAACTCACCAAAAATAACTCAAATTCAGTGTCAAATGTCAGCACCCCCAAGATTTCAAATGTTGACCTTGTTGAGAAATTTGACTCTTTTTTACATTCCCCACCCCCCTGTCATACATATGGGAATGAATTACACGTATTTAGTATGGGTTTGTGTCCCCTATAATATACCCATGCAGGGCAAAGATTAGAGGTGATGCAAACCCGCACAGACACCCCTCATTTTGCAGAGGCACAGTGGGGCGCCGGGCGCCACATAGAGCACAGCCAGTTTCACTGTAATATCTACACCAATTACGTAAATAAAAGTCTAGACTGCTAGCGGCCGATTGTTTATTTTGCAAATTTGTTGTGGGGAAGAAATTACCCGAGATGCACTTCGAAATTCCATCCAAGAAACACTCTCACATTTTCGTAAAACCCAAATCAGTCTTAACATAACCAAACAGCACGTTCTTTCATACTGGTGCAGGAGACCTGATCTCTTTTACGGTGTCCAGTAAGCCATGTAGACCACTTGTTATCAAGGAGGGGGCGGAGGCTGTGTTTCGACTTCGAACCGCAAAACTACTATAAACCGAAAAGTGAATGTCGGCCCAGGCCCGTCGGAGCATCATTATCATCATCACTCACTCACTAAGGCGCGAGTTTGGCCATTTTGCAATGTCTAAAATCACCGATTTTTGCATCACAATTGGTGTAAGGTGACACCAACGGTCGCTAGATTAGTTGGAAACTCAGAAGAGTGTCCAAATTTCACAGCGAATTCTGAGTGGCTGTAACTTCGGAACCTTGCACACTTAACGCAGTGCAAAGCGATCGTTCTGTCTGCTCATAGCCAGGGCAGCTTCACACAAAACACCGTCTTGTTATGATTTCGATTTCTGATTGTCGGCAGATTGTCAATGATTATAATTGTTCCCATTTTCCTATTTTTTTCAGAAATATACCATGATGGGAATCAATGCTCGGGGGTCTGCTCACTGAATGTAGCACAGATTCATCTTCTTCACATGGTGGTTACTACTTTTGTTTGTAAAACTTGTTTTTCACCATGGCATAGTCTATGCCGGGCATAGTTCATAGCCTACGCCTCATCCCTGTTCGAATCAAGTGGGCCTATCCGCCCTATGTGACAGACACAATGATTCATGACGAATCGGGCTAATTGAATGGTGTTTTCCTGGCTTTTCTGCTAAATGGCATTGAAAATCATAGAAATCGCCATGTCATTTGTATTGTAGTGTCTGCAATCCAGTCAGAACAGGATGGCCTTTGAAGTTGAGTTAACTAACTCAAGCCCTTCAAGGTTAGGGCCTACTTAAACAGGCCATCGTTTAGGTTTAATATAACTCAACTTTTTAGGGTACGATTACTGATAACTGCTGGATAACTGCTTGGCCTACATTCCTAGGCCTAGGCCTAGGCTAGGTGCCTAGGCAGTCCTAAGCCTCAGTTTGGTTACACATGCATATGATCTCTATTTTTTTGTCCATAAACTGACATTGCTCAGCTCAAGATAACAAATCAAAATTTAACATACAGCATCATACATCACAACTGATTTTATATAATCTTTTTTGAGGATTTTATGAAGGTTGACTGAGGCTAGGCCTCGGCCTACATAGAAAAAAGCACCAACAGATCTTGGCACGATCTCAAGCTTGGCAGTAGTAAGGCTCCATGTACATTTGGACACTTCAGACAAGTTCTTCGTAACCTAGGCCTGTGGTTTACGAAGCTGTGCATCACGAAATGAACCCTTTAAAAATTATTGGCCTACACACTAGTCAGCCTCGTGAGCCGTGACCAGTGACATGACATCGAATGATATATTGCAAGTTGTGGGGAGTTCGGTTTACACTCAAAGTGGTAAACAATTCTGCATGCAGTACCCATATTCACTCCTGTGCTACCACAAATAAACTTATTAGTAGGCTAGCTAGCCTATATAGCAATTGGCTAGGCTAGGCCCGGTACAGCTTCAAGCTAGCCTCGGCCCTTGCTATGCTAACTAATCCTTTGTCGATTAAGCACGCAAACGAGCGGAAATTATTCGGTTAGCGTTTCGCGTTCAAATACCAACGATACTTGAACATTTGTACAGAATCACATGTCCGCTATATAAAATATACACCCTGCGTTTTTCGCACTATAAATGAGGCCCCTATTTGGTGGTATACTTCGTCCGGCCGGAACTAAGGAGTGACGTCTTAGCTTTCATGCAACGCGGCTTAAATTGGAAATTGGCAGTAACCGCAGTTGTACTCGCAAGTGTACACAGTCCCGCGTGCGCTATAAATACGCATGTACAATGCTGCCCAAAATCTAGGACGACGAATAGTTATCACAAAGGCTTAGTGTAAAGTGAAAGCGCAAGCACTAGTGAAATTGGACTTTATCCGTTAAGACTTCTAATTCACTAGTACTTACCTTTCACTTCCGGCTTTAAAAGCCTAAATCACATAATGTCTATGAAGGGCCATGCGCATCCTCATCCCAATTACCACAACTCATGACGCGCGTTCATTGCAGCCTCAAGCAGTAGATTACTGAGATGATAGGAAGAGGAATCAAGAGCAAAACCATACCTTCACCAACAAAATCCAACAACCCGGTACAAAAAATAACCGGCGAATTACTACCGCTGTACATATGTAGGCCTAAACATTATTTGACTTCCACCAGGCCTCTTGCTGTGACAGGTAAACATTAAAGACACTTGCTGAGTGAGAGGTCAGCAAAATGCTCTTGCATGAAACTCATGTTTATGTCCGGTTTAGGACTTGGTATATTTTGAGGTAAATAACAAAATGTGATTTTTCTCTAAAATGCTTCATGAACCCGGTGGGTCATATTTATTTATTCCAACATTCAAGTTGTTTAAAACACAGGCAACTTTCGATTGAAATAGCTTGAAATCTAGCTTTAAGATCCCCACAATATATCCGGAAATCCCTCGGCCATTATGCTATGCTTGCCTTTACGTTCGAATTAGTGATATTTACAACCTAAATCAAGTTATGATTGGCTCATTTTGATAAATGGTGTAACCATCATTCATCTCCTCTCTCTTCTGAAGATGGTTTCGTGACGTGCGTCTTAGTATAAAGAGTTTTCATTGAAAGAACGGTGAATTCTGCCGAGGCGATATTTTGGGGAATTATGGGTATTCTAAGACCCACACTATGCTTGCGCTAACCAATGGCTAGTGCCCAAGGGGTCTTTTACAACTCAGCGGAGGAATAACACGGGTAGAACGGAACCACCCAATGGGGGCATCTTGCTCAGCATGCTGATCTAACACAACACCCCTCCCCAACACCCCCCGCATATACCCTACCCTACTACCCTTCCCAACCCCAGTGCAATCCCTAACCACCCTTCCCCAACACCCCTGCAATAACCCTACCCCCTCCCCACACCTCGTAGACCCTATCCCCTCCCCAACTACCCCCACCAACCCCCGCAATACCCACCCCTCCCAAACATCGCAACAACACTCAACACACACCCCACCACCCCCTCCCCAAATGCCCTGCAAACCGCCACCCCTCACATATGGCTAGTTAGTCTCATGTAGTGAAGGGAATTTTGCCTATCCGACATACAGTTCCATGCTTGCAACGCCTGCACTAGAAGTTCAATAAATTCCACTCAGGCCAGCGCGCCTTGTTCTATCCTCAGGCTTTTTTCTGCATTTGCAAAAAAATTTGATTTGATTTTATATACAGGGAAGAGTAAACCCACAAAGCAATTAGAACAAGCTGTCGCCCTATTAAGCATAGTCACGTGACCTGACTCACAGTCCACAATATTATTTGTGGTTTTATACTCAGACTAGCTGTAGGCGGGCTCCTAGATCCGTTTCACAACATACACACCAATGAGTATCAAATAACCAATTTATTTTTTTATTTGAATCTCCCTGACAGTGTAGCCCCTTCATTGGCAAAGCATTGATTTCAAACCTGCAAACACAAATTTTCAACATAATCGAGAACAAGGCGAACTCGTATTTACGCATTGCCGTAAATATTTCCCCTGGCTCTACTCGCGATCACCAAGCAGTTGACAAAGGTATTGAACTATATAGACCACACCCCATCTTAATGGTTATAAGTGATAGTAAAATAATTGACTATTTTTCTTAATTTTTGAATATATGGTATTTTAATTGATGTAGGAGACAAATCTGAAATAAAATGTGGGGTCACCGACTTCGGTTTTGAGCTATAGGCTGTTCAAAAGTGTATTATTTTCAAAATTTACTGTACAGAGGCTCTATGGGAAAACCTAAAAATTTTGCCGTTCCATTCCGGCATAAATCTCAACAAATCGAACGATTTTTTGAGTTTTCTACTTTGTTAAGACCTTATAAGATCTTTTCGGCGCACAAGAAAACTTGGTGTCACCGACGTAGTTTCGAGAAAAACGACGAAATAGGCCTAAAATTGGAATTTTTCGCCCTCAAGTGCGTCCCTATTTCAAAAGCGCAGCTTACACCTGCGTATTGACGCACATGATTAAGCGCAAACCCATCCCAGTACGCGTTCGCAAGAGAATTGGCTCTCGTTGACAGCAGGAATCAATAACTTCGAGTGTGGGAGGGAGGGAGTGAGTGATTGAGTTAGTTTTTTCAAATTAGGCAAACAGATCTTTTTAAAATATAGGCCTACAAGGAAAATATACAAATTAGGTACTTCTGGCCATGGCAGGGATATTGAATAAAGGATCTATTTATCAATCGACAAAACTTTCCCCAGCCATTTCATACGGTTCCTATAAAAATCCGGGTTAACTTACAAGGTTAAATCCCGAAATCATTTCCCCTCTCTTCCGGGCTCCAGGCGAAGAAAGGCGCCTTTACCTACAGTAAAGTTCTAATACAATTACATTTTAAAATTTTATTGATTTTTTAGTTTTTTTCTTTTTTATAGTAAAATTTGAAATATTGGGGGCTCTTGTAGGCAAACGGCAAACATAAGTTTCTTCTAACATTTTTGTCATAAAAAAAACCACCAAAATTACGAAACTACATGTCTGGAACAGGGACCCACCTCCGGGCTGTGGTGGTCATGACACTCCAAATCATCAATAGTGTCAACATCCGTTGGCAAAATTGGGCAACTCATTATTAAAACCGTACAAGACAACTCCCACTCCCGCCCGACACAACCCATCTCACATGTTTGTGTGTCGTTATTAGCTGTTTAGTATATTCTTTTAAAAATTGTCGTTACAGGGCCGTTTGTCGGCAATCGGGGACCCTTACCCCTACCAACCACCACCCCTACCCGCCCCTCCCCCCCACACCCCAAAACAAACCACACACCCCACCCAGATGAAAAACGATTCGTACCTGCAATGTGATTGGTCTAATTGGATTTACGGGCGCAACACTGAAATGGGGCAAACTACAATTCATTACCTCGTACCTCTGCTGCCCATTATTTGAAAATGCAGCATTCTGATTGGTCAGTTTACACTGCCCATGATTCTGCAATAATGGGTCGCGAATGCTTTTTCATTATATCACGCTGTTTTTCAGTAATATAATAGAAATAAACGGGTTTTGCAGTATTATTTATTGGCTCATAATGTACCCTCGGCCGGAAAAAAAATAAAATATGGACTTCCGGCTAAAGCGCCTCGTCCTTATTATATTTTTTTCCGACCTCGTACACATTATTCGCCCTAAAGGATACTGCATCCCCTTTATTTCTTAAACAAACCGCAAAACATTTCCTGCGGTGACCTTTCAACTGTTCATGCTCACACGCACCTAAAAAGACTCCTAAGCTCGACTGTGAGTGCTTAAGTGGGAGCGTCAAAATACACGCAGTACGCAGAATGCCTTTTCCCTTCATTATCCTCTATAACCACTTCTCTGTCTGGCCACCACTCCCTTGGGACCACTCGACCACCTTACTTACCATGCAATGTCTAATTGGAAGGTGGGATATTTTACACCCGAATCTATCATGTCCGAGAAATGCTATTTATTTTAGGCTTTCTAAACAGCCTTTACAACCGGAAAAATGGATACTTTTTGGTAAAATACTCAAGAAATCTTAAATTCATCATGCAAAAATCCCTTCAACTTCACTCAATGTTAGTAAAATATGAACTTTATTCATTTGGCACATCATTTTGAAACAAAATGTGACCACAATTTTAAATTTGGGACCCATATGAGGTCCTGGCAGGGGCAAAACCACCGAAATTGTATCATATTTTCACATTTTCCAAGAAATGTCAACAGTTGGCAACCCAAATACTGACCCACATGCACAACAATCAGCACTAAAAAAAACTGTTTTAAAATGAAAAAATAGTACTACATATGTTTAATATTTTTGTTATGGGGGTAAGATTTTGCTCCCTCCCGCTCCCCGCTCCACCTTGCAATGACGCTGATTTTTTGCTATTAATTAGCTCAATTTGCATATTTAATTTGCTCCAAAATAACGGCAACAATCTAATATGGTCGGTAACTCCTCAGCCCGCTTCCTTCCACCGGGTTACAGCATTATAACGCCGCTGTACGAATTCCAGAAACTTGTACACAAGCTGAACTTATGCTGTCAGCCAGTTGTCTTTCTTTACAAATTAATTTCAAAATTTTGAAACTTTTGGAAATAATTACACAGCCTGTGTAAGAAATTGCATGTTTTACAACGCTATGTTTGTTTCAAACCAGCCGAATTTGGAACTATGCTTTATCTGCTTGAAGCACCTCCACACAGCGAGCTAGAGATGTGCACACTATCTGATTTTGACTCAATCTCAAGTGTTACGCATGCTCATAAGCAATTTGCTCGCTGCGAGTGAAGATATCACAGTATTTATAAATGTTATGTGGCATAGATTTTTTCAGACCATAATGCAGTATGATGGACTGTACTATGTGGCGCACAGGGGAAATATTTTTCTTAAGGGGATGGGCCCCGTTTTAACTAGGTTATCATCTTGATAGTATGGCCTTCACGCCAAACACCATCTGTAAAGTGTTCGTGCCGTATATTGTCACAACCCTATTGTGTGTGAGAGCTAAAAATGTGATTTTCATCCCCTAGAGTAATGTGAAAATTAATTCTTGGTCGAACCAAAATTGGCACATTTTTCGCTTCATAACATCCAACGCAAACTCCTTTAGCCACTAAGATTTCACAGGGTATCTGAGAAAAATAGTAGCTTTCTTCATAACCAAAATTTTGACCCTTCCATTAAAATTCAGGGTTCCTGGGAGACGAGGCTGATAGCGATCGGGCCATGGACCTATAAATGACTCAGGAAAATCTGGAATGAACAGGATTGGCTACAGAACGCACATAAACTTTACCTTTCAAGATGAATCTTGGACTAACTTAGGGGTGGGGCTATTCAATGAATGTTTAAGATCATTTTGTTCTAAATTGATGCACTGATCCCCTGAGCTTTTGTTGAAACCAATATTGTCAAAATCGGCCTAAAAATGAGAAGGTGCAGCCCAAAAATCCAAATTTGGGTGGGGGGTTCTAAAAATGAAAATTGTTCAGTCTGGATTACATACCACATTTTAGCATTCTTGGGTTAATTTTTGTTTTTGAGGTCAGGAACCATTTTGAAATGATTTCCCAGTTTCGATAGAACCTTACCCATTTGAGATATTTTTGATTTAGTAATTGAAGATAAACCGTAATTAAGTTATATCATGAAAATTTCTCACATAGCGCTTTTTCGTTTGTTCAGAGTGCCAATTTTTTAATTTGGCATGTCTCTATTGAAAATATAGGGTGCAAAAATTTGTTTGACCTACACACCAAACCATGCCACACAATTGCTAATGATGTATTCAATTAACTTGCTCCACGACACGAAACCCGTTTAAAGGCACTATCAGTGGGATTTGGCTAAAATAAAAAAAATCATCAAAACATCAGATGTTTGCATGTCTGTAACAAGTACGGTACCCAACATACCCTGCAAAGGAAAGACCAGAAGCAACCTAACAAGCACAGACTTCCGATACTTTAGTCATTACTGTCCGTACGGACACTTATACTACAACACTAATTCCATGGAGAGTCATATCTTTGAAGACTGTCGTTTTCTTCCCTTTCTTCTTCAGTTTCTGGCAATTCTTCATTTGAAAAAATAACTTGAGAATTATATGACTTAATCCTTCAATTTTAAGCTATTATTACTACTGCCAATTTAAAATATTTGACTCTTTTGGTTGATCAAACTATCTAGTGTCTTTACAGAGCTCAAATTTATGGATTAGGACATCAATGATTTCGTTAGGAAAGTTTTCACTGATTGCAAGCAAAAGCGATAATGCAGAAGCGCACCTCATGCTAATTTGCCAAAAATCTTTTTAACAACCAGAACACGGTAGATCTGAATATTCTGTCTGGGAACATTTCAAAATGGATTCTTTGACCTCATATACAGTGTAAATACCAACTGGGCTACAATGTTGTATAATTACGTAACAAATTTATATCATTTCAGCATACCATCCTCAGACCCCCCAATCACATTTTTGCGGCACCTTTCTTCTCATTTTTTGTTTTTGACCGATTTTGACAAATTTGGTGTCCAAATTCTCAGGTGATAAGCGGCCATCAAATACAGTTTAGAACAAGTGATCTGAAACATCAATTAAGCTCCCCCTAGCCTAGCCCACCCCATCGACTCTAAACCAGTAAGTTGCTAACTGCACAACATCAAATGATGGCGCTTTTACTATTTTCAACACAATCAACACAAACTGAATTCAGGGGTTCAATCATAGTATTTTGGGTATGAACGCTGTTTATTTGCCCAAGGGCCTTGCCCCGTTCATGTACAATAGACCATACTTTTCATTTACTATTACTTTCAAAAGTAAATCAATTCAATCGAAATCTAGCAACAGCTCGATTAATCTATTTTAAATCAAAGAGAAGTAAATATGAAACAATGCCAATATGCGATTGAACTGTCATTTAGAGTATTGTTTTTAACTGTGTTGATCACATACCAAATGTGAAAATTTTCAACCAGAATCAACAGATCCCCCCAAACGAATTAATGTCAAACCAGCACTATGCATGGTTCGAAAAGTAGTGGTAATTTGGAAGCTCCTTCCCGGGAAAGTTGCCCTTTTGGAGGGAAACTGGGCCAAAAATTTATACTGATATAGTAGGGAAATCTATGAGAAATGTTCCAATCTTCCCGTGAAATGACATTTTTTCAACCCCTGGCCAATATGTATAAAGTTGTAGTAACAAGAGCGAGCATTTTTTTGTGTTTTAGCCAGCAAATTCAGTCATATATAATTGTTCAACTTTTCATACAGTCATGCAAATGATGTTGTGATTGCGTGATACAA